>JANHGC010005061.1:419815-429848 GCA_027560395.1 Boaedon fuliginosus | reverse complement strand
GAGGCAGTACATACAGCCACTCGGTCTTGTCAGGGTTGAGTCTGAGTCTGTTGGTCCCCATCCAGACCCTCACAGCCCCCAGGCACCGGGACATCACCTCGACGGCCTCACTGATTCCGCCAGGGGTTCCTCCCTCTGAGATCAGAGCAATCTGAAAAATGCAGCAGACCCTAAGATATTTTCACACAAGCAATATGGGTCACTTGAAATGAAAACCTGGCTTGCCCAGTTTCCAAAAACTGGAAATTAAATTATTCCACAGGAACTTTAGATTGCCATTTCAAGAACAGATTTAAAGTCTTAATCTCTACTGTATGCTATGGATTATAGCTGTTATGGGATGCATTTCACTATATTGCTTGTATAAAAACCTGTTTGAAATAGCACAACCTGCTGATTTTACTCAAACTAAAGTTCCATTTAGCCTGGATTATGCTGCTGTTCCATGGTGATTTTACTTCTCACATGACAGCCATAGAAAGAAAAGCCTGGCAAATTATCCTAGACATGCTGCTCTATTACCTTAAGTTTATGTTCTTTTCTGTTCACAATAACTGCTGTGATTTGTTGGTCCATAAATATCAGTATAGTACAGAGTAATGCTGGGATGATAGCAGCTACCACAGTCCACGAGGGATTGGGGCCTATTGGGCTAATGAGCCATCCACGGTCATCTCTTGTTGGCTGTAGGGAAAAAAAATTACACAAATGCAAAAATGAACTGTGCCGTGTTTGTATGCCCTCCAACCCCCTTGTTTTAGCTATATGTAGACAATAATAAATCTAATAAACATAAATATAAAGTATAAATCTATAACATGAACATAATATAGGAATGTCACTGGCTGGCATTTCACTGGATGATTAACATGGGCCTTGCTATGGCCACTCAATTGTGAATGTAAACCTATGATTCCTCTTTGGTAGGGAATTTAAATGTTGGTTATGCATGTTTTCTAGGGTCAAGCCCACAGAATCTTTTGAGTAACATGATAGAGATTTCACTGTAAAAAATAGGAGTTAAACAAATGAAATAAAAGAAGCCTGGCTATTAAAAGTGACAATTAATTTAATTTAATTTAAACTCATTAAATATCCTTACTTCAATCTTTCCCTATAAAGTTAGCCTTTTCCTCCTATTACCACATTTAAAACCACAATTTTACAGCACTTTAGGGGCACTGAGTCACTTTCAAGCTTTCCAGGAGCTAAATGCACCTCAAGAATCTCAAGATTATATCCTACTTATATTCCCACCCACTCTAAAGTACTTTTCCCGCTTAAGAAACCAAGCACAGCATATCCTGAATGTTCCAAGCAGGATCTCAGTTCCCACTCAGCCACACATGCAGCCTCAATGCTCACACACAATTAGCCATAAATCCTCCCTTACTCCCAAAAAGATACGAGAAACCATCTAGGGCAAGCTTTGGACTCTCTTGTTCCAGGTACTCAGGCAAGGGATATTTTCCACATACGACTACCTGCACTTAGAGGAATTCAAGAAGATGAGGTGAAGTACCTACCTTGAAGACACCTGGGACATTCAGTTTTGGTGATGGGATTCCAATGCAGTAGTCAATTAGGACCATGGTAAAAATAGTTATAAAAATAGCAAAATCACTTATCACGGAGCGTATCTAAAGAGGGGGAAAACACAGACAAGTCTGTACAGGGTTAGGGTTAGGATACATACTGTAGGACTTGATCTATGTACCTAAATAATCAGTTCCAGATAAACCAAGTGTTGGATATATGATATTCATATTGCCAACCAGGACACCTGCTGGATATTAAACTGTCCACCTGATGAATAATTGCTCCCCAAATCTGAAAATAAATTTCATGAAATTTCAGTGCTTGTGCAAAGCAATCAAAAATGGCTTTGAACTCCTTGTACAAGATCTTCTGCAACTCAGACATGATATGAGCTGTTTTGAAAAATTTGGAACACAGGAAAAGGCAGGAAAACGTTTTAGAAATGTTATTTCTAAAAATTCTGTTTTCATTATTCAAAAGGAGCCAGTTCTCAAACAAGTCTAGTCAAACATCATCTGTTCTTCCTCTTCCAACCTTTTCTGAAGGAAAGACTTACTAGAGAGGGCATGACACTGATCCATCTCAGCAATTTCAGGTGTCTAATATTTTCAATCTGTTAGGCACATTTAGAAATTGAAGTTGTGCTGTGGTGGTCTGGTTCACACATTGGATTCAAGCACTGTGAAGTTAATTTTCTATTTTGGTTTAGGCATTATGGGTGGTAAGTCTATTTGTGGTTCATCAAACACAGCTACTGTTTGATTTGAAACTAGCCTAATAATATCCTTTTTTATTTGTATATAATTGGCTTCAATCATACAGTCTGTCCCAAGGCTTAAGAATATAAATATAGCCATCTGGGATCTGCCTACCCCAGGCATCCGATGGGGTTTTAGAGGGCCCTCTGGAGCCCGTTTTTGCTGGCAGAGCGGTTGGGCCACCACAGATTCCCCCGACACAAGTGACGTTGAGCTGGCCACACCCAACCTGTCCTCCCAAGGTCAGACACAACCCTGATGTGGCACTCAATGAAATCGAGTTTGACACCCCTGCCCTAAGGCAATAAGGGCTGTGAAATATACTTACTTCTCCATTTTGCAAATAGCCTATCAGTGGCCCTGTTGTAGGTGATCAGGTCCGTCCTTGGTAGAGAGGAGCAAAAGAGTTCTTGCAGGGCCACTTGGAGGAACATTCTTCTCAGAGCCAAAGAGACATATTCTTCTCAGCCAAAGTCTAACTGCTCAAGTTAGACTTTGGTTGAGCATATATGTTGGAAATGACTAAGACACATCCTATTATCTGCAAGGAGTTTGAGTCAGAAGGTCTTGAGGAAGTGGAAAGGACCCTCATGACTGTGAGTTTGCCATCTGTGTTCTGGCCCCAGGCCCTTCTTGGTTGGCTAAGGCCTCCTGGGAGGTGGCATACAGTTGGTTCTAAGAGGTGGTCAATGCCTCTTTGTGGGAAGTAGTGGTATTCCTTTCTCAAGAGGCTCTTGGACCAACAGCTCATGACAACTTTCATCCAGTCTTCAACCTTCCCTTTCCCATCACCTTGTTAAGGATTAGTGCTCAGTTAGAGGGCCATGAATGAACTGGATTTTCTGGATCCTTTTTTAGTCTGGGTTCAGACCCGGGTAAAGTGCCAGTATGATATTGTCATGCTTGTTGATTATTTGGAGGATTTGGGACGAGAGAGGTTCAACCATTCTGGCATCCTGGATCTGGAGATTCTCAGTATGACCAACCATGGTATCCTCCTGAAACCAGCTTCAGGGACTAGAAGCAGGAGATCCCTGCAATGTGGGATGCATCAGGGTTTAGGGCTCTTTTCAGTCCTGTTTTAACATCTGCATGAAACTGTTTATTGAGATAAGTTGCCAGAATGGGTTGCAACATCTTCAGTATGCTCTTGTATATCTTCACCCTGGGTCGAGCAGGTGATTCTATTAAGGTATTGACCTAGTGCCTTGAAGATATTGGGTTATGGATGGAGAGAAAATGACTTTCTCAATCCTGGGAAGATGGAGCGGCTTTTGGTTTTTGGCCCTTTTGGAGATACATCAACTTTGACTCACTGGACAAAGCTGGTACATAATTTGGCGATTCTTCTGCATTCATGGCTATTGCTTGATGAGAAGGTGGTAACTGCTGGCGGAGCAGGGCGGGCTTTCCACAGAGTCATCTTCTGCCCAACTGTGCTCTTTCCTGGACCAGGAGACTTAGCTCATGATCACTCATGTCTTGGTCGCTTCCTGTTTGGATTATTACAGCATGCTCTATATAAGGCTTCCCTTGAAGGCCACCTAGAAGTTGCAACTGGTCCAGAATGCAGTGGAACTCACAGTGTTGGACATTCCTAGGTTCATCCATATTACACCTGTTATGTCAGCAGAACTTACTCCCAGTTTTTTTCCAAGTGCAATTTCAGGTGCTGGTTAATGTTTTATTGTTAAAGCTCTACATGGCGTGGAACCAAGTTATCTATAGAACCCTCTCTCCCGGAGGACAACTGTGCATCCCACCAGACGGAAACACTCTGTGTCTCCTTTTCTTAAAATCTGCCAGCTAATAGATTCCGGCAAATATGTCTTTTTCCATTGCAAACTCTGCCCTATGGAAGACAGTCTCCCACTTGAGAACTGACAGGCTCCTATCCCTCTATCCTTCCAGAGATCATTTAAAACCTGGTTCTTTCCCAGATATTGGAACGGGAGGGGTTAGGGTGGGACAAGAAGAATGGCTATAGCACCAGGTTTTTCCATTTTTAGTTTTATTGTTGTGTTTATATTATTTTAGTTTTTAGTTTTATACTGCATGTTATTTTATTGGTTGTGAGCCACTTAGTTGTTTTTAAGATGGGCAACTATTTAAATGTTTTAAATAAATCTGGTCAATGCCCTTCTTAGCCCAGATTTTTGCTTCCCACAGTGACCAACAATTGCCTCTGGAATACCTGAAAGAAGAAGAAGGCAGAAACATATTCTCCTCCCACCACTGTTCCCCTGAAATTGGTATACAAAGATATCCCTGTTCCCAAACCAGGGATAACACTGACTTTCAAGACCAAAATCTGTAGGTAAGTCAAGAAAAACAGAAAAATAAAGAGAACTAGACTTCCATCTGAATGCAGATTGTGCCTAGAAATGGGGGGAGGGATTCCTTTCAATTTCCAACAATGGTATTCATTATTTATTTATCAAATGTACTGCTTAGGCCACCTATCTCTAGAGGTAATTATGCATTTGAGGAAATCCATCTGGCTAATCGCCATTATAGAGAGAAGCAGACAGCAGGAATTAGTTGGGGCTTCAAAACTAGTGTTAGGCTGCTGGAATCTACTTACTTTTGTGGGGAAATACTTAGTGCTCCTAAATTTCTTCAGTGTGCTTGACAAAAGATAGGTAGTAAAGAACAAGATGCAGCACCACAAAAGAACATCAGGGGTAAGCGGTCCTGTGGCTCCACATGTAGATCCTACGAATTCTCCGTGCATCTGCTGACATTGCTGATTGGGCAAAAGAAATTAAAATGGAACAGTAGCAAAAATGTGTTCTCTTCCCAAGCAACAAGAACCTTTATGCAATTGTGCACATTTTAATAATGCTTTGGGGAAAATATTAACTTCACAATCCAGAATTTATTTATTTATTTTATTTATTCGATTTATACCCCGCCTCTCTTCCTCCAATGGGGAACTCGAGAATGTTGTCAATGCATGCATAAAAGAAGTGTTTAAACTTTAGTATTAGATTAAAATATATCAGGTGTAAATCAAAATGAAATTAAAATAAAATACGGTATATTCACACCCGCTACATTAAAACCAAATGAAGAATTGGTTCGTCTGAAAGCATCCCCCACAAAATGTCTGTCCCACTTAAAGGTACATGTAGACATACTGAATTTGTCTGATTTATTAGTCTTAATTAAGTCAACGTGAAACAAATACTGTATAAGAGCATAGAAGCTAATAGAGTTTAACAAATACTATGCAATGATATTTATTAAAAGCATGAAATATCATTAATCCAATTATTTTATAAGTAATTGCTTAATTATTGTTCAGATAATCAGCTGCATAGCATTTGACAAACATATTCAGAATAGAATACATATATGCCCAGCCACCTAAAAAACGGCTGTTTTCAGTTTTAATTCAAACTTAGTTTTGTCAAAAATATCCAAAATTGCTTAAAAGGATAATTACTACTTTTCAAATGTCTAGAGTTTTTTTTTCATTTATCTCAAGAAAAAAAAAGTATTAATGGCTTAGATCTTCAGTTATCAAAATAAGCAGGAAGAAAAGAAGAAATGTGAATTTAGGCCAAGGATCTCGTTACTCATGCCGCCCCATCCCAGTCCTGCCCCCACCATGCACATCCAGCCAGCAGCGATGACCAGCCCACGCCTACCCCACCACCCCAAAGGCAAACAATTATACCGCCCGCAATGGGATTGAGTTTGACACACCTGCTTTATGGTTTCTTTTGGCAAATGTAGCAAGTACCTAGATAATTATTCCATGGAGCATTTGCTCTCTTTGAAAATTTAAATATATTGAAGCAAATCAAGCATAGTCAACATCACATGTCTATTCCCAGTGATTTGCAATAACAGGACTCATTACAGAGACCTGTAGCTAACCGACACCCTTATAATTCTACACTATCCCATTTCTACCATCCATCCAATCAGGCTCACAATCTAACCTGTGGAGGCAAAAGCTCAATTCTTTTTAAATTGATTACTTAATATGCCAGCTTTCATTTTAAAAGAAAAGAAGCCCCAGAAAACTTTGTGTGTGCGCGTGCGTGTGCATGTGTACATATGTATATTTTCCTATTACCAATTCCTAATTTACTTATATATACAGGTCTTCCCATCAAAAATTACTTTCCTTCCCCCCATCACTGGTTTTGTGGAAAGGAAATGTATGTAATTCTTCATCCCTTTTACAGAAGAAGACTAATGTTCCATCCTAATCAATGAATAATGTTATCACAGAAATCATTTTCTCAGCCATGCATAGAGGGTTACGCTCATATACTTACAGAGACAGTGAGATTACCCCAGGCAACTTTGGAAGGGTCAATATTCTGGCTGTTCCAGTACATCAGGGTATCATTACCGGGATTTGTAGGAGCTGCACATCTGCAGCTAATGGGCACAGAAAAGGGTTAATGAGCATCTCACATAAAACCATATTTACTTCTGAAAGCCCAAGTCTCTGGTCCAACAACTTTTGAAAGTTTCTTCTGGTTTGTTCTGAATTGGATTTTGCCATAATTTAATAAATTCATCATAGTCATGTTTCCTCCTATTTTCTCTATAACAGCTAGCTGGATGAGATGGGTTGGACTGAGAGAGGGACTGGCCCAAAGTCATTCAGCTAGCTTCCATGCCTAAAGCAGGACTAGAATTCAGCTTTCCCTGCTCCTGGTCCAATGTCTTTAACCCTTCATCCAAACTGGCTGTCAGTTATTTGTCTAAACTGAGCTGAAGGTAATAAGCAGTCAATGTAGAAACAAAGCCTTAAAAATCTTGAACATTTTAATACTTTCACATGAGTTTACAAATCACATATTACCATTTGGCTCAACTGAAGATGGATGAAATAGCAAATAAATCACTTGGCCACATATACTTGTTGGCCTTTGGATGATTTCATTTCAGAGTTCAAAACAAGTGATGGCCACAACCTGTGTCAATGTAAAACAGTTGTTTTATAACAAGTGTTCCAGGATCAAAAAGATGAAGGGGGGCCCATTTGAGGCAATTGAATCAAAACAGTCTGTACACGTTCTGTACATATTTTGTACACTGCAGACTTTTAAAAAGTATTTCAATCTTCATTAATCTATATATATATAAAAGGGAGGTGTGGGTTTGTATGTGCTCTATACAAGCCCACACCCTTGCACCAATCTGGCCCAAATTTCACACATGCCTTCGAAATCAGCACCGGGGGGTGGGGTGTCTCTAAATTCTTTGCCCCCTCTTTGGCCTCAAAAAAGGGGGCAAAGGGGACCCCCCACAAAACGGAGAAAAACACAGCAAAAACTGAACTACGCATGTGCAGGACAAACACCTTGGTTGCCACAGCAAAGCAGTTCACTACGCATGTGCAGGACAAATGGCTCGTTTTTCAAAGCAGCAGACAACTGTCAAACCGAAGGAAATCCCTCACTTTAAAGAAGCAGCTGTGAGTTGCCCATTGGGTTTGCGCCCAGAGCTTCAGTATGTACACCCAGATGACAGCCTTCTTTAAAGCGAAGAGGACCCGGGAGCACAGAAACTGCTGGGAATGGCTGCTGTAAGCGACCGTGAGCTGCTTTCTTTTTTGTGGGTGGCGCAGCCGTTCCCACTGTTTTCTGTGCTCCCTTACTTTTATTCAATAAACAGCCACCAATATACTTCATTTCAACAACAACAAAAAAATACCCGGGCAAGGCCGGGTAAGCAGCTAGTTGTTTTATATATTAGTTTTCAAACCCAGTTCTCTTTAAGCAGAAGGTTAAGACATGCTAAACAAAAATCACTATGTATCTGAACATATTTTAAATACACTTTAAAAAAAAGTCATTTATTAAAACAGCAGTAAAAATATACTAACAACTTTGAGCAAATAAAAAAAGATCTTTCCTAAAAAGATAAATTTGGTCCCAGTCACTCCTACCTGGAAAGATGTTCCAAAGAGAGAATCTTTTGGATAGTGGTGCCTGTTCCATGGTCATTATAAACTCTCTTGAGGAGTTACAATACTGAGGTATCTTTTTCCTTCTGTTTGTACTGCAGTCAGGATTGGAAGCTGAAACCATATGGGTAAGCCAGTGGTGTAAATCCTTCTGATTTGATCCTTGCCACAGAGGTGTAGGTAATATTAGGATCTTCCTGTCCATGTGATTTGAGCTTCCCATGCAGTGAAAAATAAAGGAAGGATACTTGTGCATATAAAAAAGATAGTTGTGCATGAAAGGAAAGCTGGATAAATATAACTGTTTAAAGATATTTTTAAAATTGAAAGGTTTACTAGAGGAATCAAATTATTCTTCATACTGAGATGAAAGAAACCAAATTAATGCAAAACTTTTCTATGTTTTGCAGAACTGCCGTTCAAAGTACACAGTAATTTTCTTATGTAATCATATCAACTGCTATAGATCTTTATGGCATACCCTCCCAATCCCAACAGAAAACAGAGCTTCTAAAAAAGGAAGGACAATTCTATGTTTCTATAATAACAGCAGTGCAGGTTTCAGAAGGTGAAGGCAACAAGAGGATGGGAATCTAAAAAAAAACCATTGTAGCGTTATTGATCAATATGCATTTTATTTTAGAAGAATGGAAAGGAAAACTAGGTCTGAAGAAATGCTGGTCATTTTGAAATGGCATGTGAAGAGCAACTGATAGATGAGTCAAAATGCAGGTTACGAACATGATGGATGGGAGCATAACTGAAAAAAGCATTGCAGAACTTAGCAGCATGAAATAGCAGGCTAAAAACATGAAACAGGAAAGAACCAGTGACAATGAAGCACATTTTCATCAGTATTTGTAGGGACGGAACTTCTGCAAAAGCTGCCGAGGTCTGTTATCAGCTCAGCTCAGAAGGCTGCGGTTTTCTCACTCTTACAAGCTTGCTCTAACTGACACTTGTTTTTTACCAAACAGGATGCTTGACTCTAAGGTGTCTGCTTCCCTAAAGCTTTGCCCACCCCCACCCCCCGCAAGAAAAAGGCAGTGCAGCTCCACCTCACACGCAACTCTCAATTGACTCTGGATTGCAAAAAAAAAAAAAAAATGCTAATCAGCAAACAAATTTAAAATGCAATGAAATAGCCCATTCACCTATTTATTAAGAGTAGAGGAGAGAAAAAAAAGTTTGCAGTGCTCTTTTTAAAAAAAGAAAGGACAAAAATTACCATTAGCCTAAATTAGAGAAACATAATTGGGTTTTCTGTACAGAAACAGACATCCCCAGTCATGCAGCCATCATGAACTGACTCCATGTAGGATTTTATTAGGAAGAATCTGGGTTTGCACTGTCAGAATGGGATCCAGTTTAGATATTCAGAGTAACGATACTCTCAAGTTCAGCTATCTGTTTTCCAATGTACAAATAAACATTTATGTATGAATAAAAGGGTTCCTCTTTAAACAACTGAGCACTGATAATAAAAGGTGAACCCAGACAACAAGACTCAAGCTTGTACAATATTCTGTTTCTTGGTCTTATTAATCTGGCTCTAGTAATTTTCTTGACAAAACAGCAGAGGCTGGTTTTTGCATGTCCAACGAACTGCAAAGCAAGTTACTAATTAAAAAAAAATATATAGACTAGACTAAAGATCCTGGCAAACTAAAGCCCATGAAAGTTGCACTTTTGCACTTAATCTATGGTAATCTTACTCTAAGTAAATCAATTATGCAATTAATACCACATCTTTCAAATAGTTGTGATTAAAGCCAAACTGATTCAGTTTTAATTCAATGTG
>JANHGC010005061.1:401682-414703 GCA_027560395.1 Boaedon fuliginosus | reverse complement strand
AGGGTGGATTTATAGGCAAAGAACGGCAGGGGGGGGGGGTTGTAGGCAAAAAATGGGGGGGGGGTGGCCCACCCAGTCACATGACCACATAGCCACAACCATCAAGCCACGCCCCCAGAACCAGTAGTAAAAAAAATGTGAATCCCACCACTGCTTACAACCATTCATAGACATACAACAAAATTACAATGGCACTGAAAACTACATTACAACTAACACAGCATTCCCACGGTCACGTTATAAAAATTTGGGCACTTTGTAACCGGCACGTATTTGTAATGGTTACAGCATTCCAGGGCCATGTGATCATCATCTGCAACCTTCTCAGGTGGCTTCTGACAAGCAAAGTTAATCAATTAACTGTGATTCACTTAGTCACCATGGCAAAATAGGTTGTAAAAGTGGGTGTGACTCACTTAACAACTGTCTTGGTTAGCAACAGAAATTCTAGTCCCAATTTTGGTCATGTCGAGGACTACCTGTATCTAGTTCATAAGGTGTCCCTGAGGTTATAGAGCCCTTGTAATGAAAGATGGGAAAATTTCCTTTAGCAAAAGTTTGGACAGTCTATAGCCCACAAACACTACTTCAGCAACCATGCAAAAACTCTTTTAATAGTACTGGGCAAAATGAAAGTCTTAAAATTTTGGAAAAGTTATTTTACTTATTTATATTTTACACTTCTTAACCACCCATCTCCCTCTTTAATAATGATTGAACTGTGCCAATGTATTTTTTTATTATTATTATCATTATTCTAGAGAGAATAATCAGCATCAGGGTTGACTCAGCCTTCTATCCTTCTGAGGTGGGTAAAATGAGGACTCAGACTGTTGGGGGCAATAGGCTGACTCTGTAAACCACTTAGAGAGGGATTGTAAAGCACTACAACACGGTATATAAGTCTAAGTGCTATTACTATCTTAAGCTAGATACATTTAACTTCTTAAAACACTCCCAAAATAAGTCAATAATTTGAACCTCTCTGCCGCATTGATGTCAGGATGTCATTGGCCATGTCCCCTGCCGGCCACAGAGATCAAATACCTTTTAAAATGCAGCACCAGCGAATAAAAAGATTGCTTATTGCTGCTTCAGAAGAAGCCACCACAAGACTCCCAGAACTCACTTTCCTGTTCTCTGGAGCTCTGGCCCCGTGTGATCTTCCATCTCATCATCACAAATCCTTCCATTACAATACTTTGGTGATCCTGGCATCTTCCTCTTCTCCTAATAAAAAGGAAGTGTGACAAATTAACATCACTCTGCTGGCTTTTGAATCAGTTCAAGGCAGAGTGGCCTTTAAAAAAAAAACAAAACAACACAACAATATCAAATTGGAGGCTAAACCTAATCTTATAATTGCAGCACTACTGTATATTAAAAAACCATATAAATCTCATACAGGTAGTCCTCGATTTACAATCATTCATTTACTGACCATTCAAAGTTACAACAGCACTGAAAAAAAGTGACTTACAAGCGTTTTTCACACTTACGACTGTTGCAACTTCCCCATGGTCACATGATCAAAATCTGGACACTTGCCAACCGATTTTATGATGGTTGCAGTGTCCCAGGGTCATGTGAGACATAAAATGATGAGTTAGTTTCAGGTCGTAACATGACTAACTAGTTTAATGTCATAATATGGGGCAAAGCTCACTTAACTATGTCTCACTTAGCAATGGAAATTTGGAACTCAGTTATGGTCATAGGTCGAGGACTACCTGCAATTTCATCTGCACACATTCATTTGCCTTAGTGTTGCTGTAGCTTTCAATAAGAAAGCAGGATCATTTTTCTTTCTTTGCAATTACAACAGGCCAAAAAGCTGAGACAGCTCTCTAGGGAACCCTAGGTATCAGCCCATAAATGGTAAATATATATTGTTCTGTGATTCTACCCATCTAATTTATAGACAGTATCCCCCATATTAGACTTGATACTTTAAAAATATTACCATTTTCTTTTACTGAGTTAGAGAAGTAAGCCACAAGTTTACCTGAGAAGGAACGCTTTTAGGTGGCTCAATTCTGATTGATGGATCCCATTCCCCAGGTGGCAGCACAGTCACCTGATCTAGAAACTCATCAATGCCAGCTAAAATATCATTTCGATCCTTGGCTTTGTAAGCAACATCGTGGAAAACCTATACAGACAGGAGAGAAACATTTACTTACACATAATAGCTACCAGTACATCAATTCTAATTTCTCCATATATTATCCCAAACAGAATCTTTGTCTGTATGACTATTCTGGTTAAACGAGCAAAACTTTAAAATAATCCACCTTGAATGTGGAACAATATATAGATACATAGTATTTTGCCAGGTAGTGAAATAGCATCCTTGCATAAGTTCTCATCAGAATCACACACTTTTTCACTTAGCTGAGTGTACCAGTCACCCTAAACCACAGCTGCCTAACCATGGCTCATTAAAAAAAGAACAAAGCTGGCTGTGATTATACAGTATATGAATGGAAAGTAACATATATTATGGGTTACTACAATTTACAATAAACCGAGTCATGTAAATATTAAAGTTATGTGTCACGAAAACCAATTCTACTATGTGTATACTAATGCTTTATTTGGAGTGTGTGGGGTCATTATTTCTAACTTTTATAACTCTTTTATGACACTGTTGGTGTTCCTTTATGTATAGCTCATCCAAAGCAATGTAAATAGCTTAGGCCCAAAGTGCTTCTCAACTTTGGCAACTTTAAGAAACCTGGACTTCAACTCCCAGAATCCCCCAGGCAGCCATGCAAAAGTTAAGAAACACTGCCATACAGAGTGAAATGATTCACACTTCACTTACATCATCAGTCATGAGGGTAGCCATTGACCTTCCAATCTCATGATATTGCTGTCCTTTCCCTACTGGACCCAGCAAGACAAACAAAAACCTAGTCATTAAAAGAGAGGTAGAAAAAGAAATGATTGCAATATAAGTCAAACATTTTAAAGCCATTTGGAAACTAAGTCTCATTTAAATGGATAAGTTGGTACTTAGCGTGAACTTCCACTCACTGGGGTTTTGTGATGGGCTCGGTGATGTCATGGACATCAGATCGTACTTGCCTGAGAGGGGCGGAGCCCCTGACAGTACCAAGCCCATCACAAACCCACTGGAGAATGGATAAGTTGGTACTTACCATGAACTTCCATTCTCTAGAATTTCATGATGGGCTCGATGCCGTCATGGGCTCCGCCCATCTCAGGCAAGTACAATCTGATGTCCATGATATCACCGTGCCCATCACAAACCCACTGGAGAATGAGACAGACCCTGTCCAATTAAAGAAAAGTCTTCAAAAGACCTTTCCAAGATTTTCCAGAACAGTGAAATCTTTCTCCAGGTATGCAGCTTTAAAAATCTCTGAAGGTGAAATTATTCCTCCACATTTCCTTGCCCAAGTATTTACTCCCTACCAAATCTATCAGGCTCTGTTCAGCTCTGTGTTGTTTACACTAAAGTCTTGCCTACTTGCAGTCCCTTGTCCCTCAAGTCATCTTCAACTTTAGGAGGTAAACCTATCTCCTTTCCATTCAGATCGTATGCCTTTCTGGATTCAGTCAATGCAAAACCAAATCCTTAGCAGAATAGGAACGAAAAGGAACGGCCTTTCTAATTGGAGGGTTCTGTATGGTATTATTTGGGACAGCACTCTTAGCAAATTTCAGGACACAAACATACGCTTTCTTCCTGTATATAAGTACATATTGGTTTCTGAAAAGTACACAAAGGTTGTGCCCAATGTATGTGCATTTATGTGAAATGTTCACTTTCCTCTGTACAGACATTCTGCATGCACACAGGTGCCTTTCCTATGCCTGTTAGTAGCGTCTTGCTACATATCTCCTCCACAGACAAGAAATCATTAAATATTGATGACATCTATGAAAAATCATAAAACTTTGAATTATACAGTAGACATAGATAAACATTAATATACATTAGTGTAATATACTCTCCCAAGGCTTCCCCCATCCCAAGATGCTTCATGGTCCATGTCCCCATGTCTTGGGTCCCAACAGGCTTTTCCCTGTTTCTGCTGAATATCTCCCAGGCCTTAGGCCTGATTCCCACTACCCCAAGCAAAACACCCTTTCTCACCACTTACCGTTTGAAGAGCCGCAAGGCCTTCCAAAGTGCTGCCATGACTTTCTTCATTGCGCAGCCACATGGCAATGTTTTGAAAGCAGCCACTGTTTTGTCCCGCTGACAAAATGATGGCCACATTCCAGTCGCTGCTGCACTGCCTGGGGACAAACTGCTTCATTGTGCTGCCTTAAGCTCTGCACGATGCTGCAGAAGCATTCGGAAGCTTGTGCAGCACTGTGGAGACCTCTCTAAGGCAGCAAAAAGAAGCAGTTTGTCAGTTGGCCACCATTTTGTCCCCGCTAGTTTGTGGATGGGGACAAAATGGCGGATGCATTTGGGTTGCTGCCGCATGGAACAAATTGCTTCGTTTTGCTACCTTAAGCAGCTATGTGCGGTGCTGCAAAAGCTTTCTGCAGATTCAGAAACTTCTGCAGCTCTGTGCAGACGTAAGGTAGCAAAACAAAGCAGTTTGTGTGATGGCCATCATTTTGTTCCCACCCATTTTTGGGTAGAGACAAAATGGCAGCTGCATTTGGGTCTCCACAGCGCAGCCCAGGGATCCATGACCTGCCCTCCCTCCATAACATGAGGTCTGGAGACCTTCAGAAGTTAAATGTGGGGCGTGATGAGGGTGTAAGGAGGAGGTCCAAGTCCTGCAGGTTTCCAGTGGGGTGGGATGGGGGAGAGAGGCAGGAGGGCACTGAAGTGACCTTGTGGTGGGTCATTAGGGCGAACAACTGCAGGGCTACTGCAGCTGTCCTAATTTTGAAATGAGGTCGTAGGTAGCTTTTCGGAGTTGGCACTTGTAATTTTGAACATTCATTAAATGGCCTGCTGTACCGTGAGGATTATCTGGATCTAATACTAATTCTAATTAGTATTCTAATATTATAGATTCTAACATTTATGAATCTTCTAATAGGATGCTCTTTTAAAAGTGTTAAATAGTGTAAGAACAGGAAGTATCCACAGCCATCTAAACAAATGTTGAAATTTTTCTTGAGTCCACTGGAAAAGTTGGGTTTTTATTTCAGCAAAGAGCTTAAAATTATAGAAATATTTTTTAAAAAGCTTCAGTCTAAATTACAAAATTATGAATGATTATGAATGATTATGATTGTTAAAATCAATTATTAAATATTTTTAACTCAATGGGGGTGTAGAAGGGAGGTAACATTCCAAAGTTTGCAACAAACACAATTTAAATGGCATCGACAAATTATTTACAAACATAAACTCAAATATAATAATCAGAGTGACAATTAATAGCAGTAGTAGACAATCGGTGTGAAATTAGCATTAATTACTGTTGGGTAGACTGAGAAGGTAAAAAATAAAATAAAATCCCAAAGGTGGCGATGGCAAACCATCACTTCTGTAACACTGCCAAGAAAACTGCATAGATACAGTCACTAAGAAGCATCAGTACTATTAGTTATCCCCAAATACCCCCATCACATTTTACCTGGTAGGGAGTGGAACCTCAGTCATGCCTGGAAGAAGAACAGCTGGTGATAAACGTAAGAAGGCAATAATAGGTTGATTCAGGAAATCTGCTTCTCCAATTAAAACATTTGCAGCTTCAGCTCCAACAGGAATCTTCTTCATAAAATGAAGGTCTGTCTAATTACAAAGAAAAAAGCTTAATTTTTAAGGCAAAACTGATATTGTGATGCATTTAATAAATACAGATATTAAGATGCATTTAATAAATAGATATTATGATGTATTTAATAAATACAGGTAATTAATACAGGTAATTTAATAAATACAGGTAACCCACTCTTTTAGCAACTGTTCAAAATTATGACAGCACTGAACAAGATTTATGACCAGTCCTTGAAACTGTGGCCATCACAACATCTCTGCTGTAATTTGATAGTAATTTGAGTGCTTGACAACCAGTGTGTATTTACAACAGAAACAGCATCCTAGGGTCATACAATCGCCATTTGCAATGTCCACAGCTGACATCCAACAAGCAAAGTCAATGAGGAAGTCAGCAGGACTTCGCAAGTGGCAGACGCATGACATCCTGCTTAATGATTCTTGGTGATTTGCTTAACACCTGCAGCTGGAAAGTCAGCATGGACATGTAAGTCAGCATGGACATGTGACATTTCACTTAGTTCCAGTCCCAGTTGTGGTCTGGGAGTACCTGTATAAATTCCAGGAAACCTCCTTTTGTGGCTGATTTTAGAGTTTTAAAAAATAGACATAGAGAGATGCTCATAGTCAGATGAGATGCAGCTGACATACCATGGCTGCTATTCATGACAGCAATAGTGGCCCACGGTAAAACTCCAGGGAACCCAACTCTTTTCCCATTGACAGTGACAATATCACAAAGTCAGTTTGGCCGAAGATGCCAATTCAGAATAAAAGCAATGCCAATTGTTTTAATCTGACTTTGATGGAGTCAAATCTGATTGGCTGTAAAATGCTCTTATAATTAGTGATAAACAATTAAATTAACTCACTTTGCACGTGTCTGTTGGGGTAGTATCATGAGTCAATCCATTTCTAACATCTAGTGTGTTAGAAGGAGGTTGAAGAGACAGTGAAGTTATTCCTAAATAGAAACAGGAAAAATCTAGATAATTTGCTGAATTACTTATTACATTATACACCATACATTGATCGTATAATTTTGAGAAAAATACAAAACTTTTATCAATAAAAACACATGTAGAATGCTTGATTTCACTTATAATGTCCATCTGTCCATCTTATTTTACTTATGTGAATGGCAAGTACAAGAAGAAAACAACTTTCATGAGCCGCAGTAGTGCAGTGTGTGTGTGTGACAGACAGACACACACACACACACACTATACTATGTTCTGCCTGGATTGTGACACCCTGCCCTGTGTATAAGTGTGACGACAGACAAATGTTTTGGGATTTCCAATTTTCAAGCACAAATGAAGCTTGAAAATATGCCAATGGCAGCATTTTTATAGCTGAACATATAAATGACATGACACCTCTAGTAATGAAAGTCAAGGAACATAATGAAAAAGGACCAGGTTGGGACAGTTGATTTTGGGGGATCTTGGGGGAGAATCTATCTGTATGGTGTCAGCTTAGGCTTCTGGGTTACCACACTCAGTGCCTGGGAATATGGGAAGGGGATTTTAAGGAGCGGTGGAAGATTAGCCACAACAACATTCCTTTCTCAGAAAGTCAAGGACATGTACTCTGCACCTGGAGGGAAGTGACTGGGGATGGTCTCCAGTTTGAGAAGATGATATTCTCAGAGGTTTTTTTTTCTGGAGGTTGTTACTTGGAACGCTGACATATGGTTGCTAACGGTCCACACTGAATTGTCATGACATAATAAATCAATACCACTAACAACTAGAGGCTTTTGGAAATTTACAATAAAAATACTTATATAAAAATGCTTAACATATTTAGTATGTCAGAAAACATTGGAAGATGGAGTTTTACCTGGGCTAGCAGAATTATTCTTATAATCCTACACTTTGATAGATTGTTTGACTAAAACCTAGTGAAATACAAGTTGGATCATATGCATCCCTGGTGTCCAAATCAGACAAGGTCTATGCTCACCTATGATAAACCATAAATTGTTTAGGCTAAATAGTTAATGTAAAGGCCCACAAATTAACTATACTTTAATATAATGTGAAGTAGGCTATCAATTCAATATGGTTAACTTATTTGAGGAAAGCATATTACACAACAGAGTAGCTTTGGTTGGTTTGTTACACTAGAGATTATCATTCACTTTATTATGTGAATGCAGCCAGTTTGCCTTCCAAATTGCTGAAGCAGTATAGCAAAGGGAAAAAACAAGCTGCATGCAATTACTCATGTCCATGCATCCAGTCCATATTCAGAGTCACTCAGAATGGAGACGAGTGGCATATAAATTTCATAAATAAATATAGATGGAGTACATTTTGTCAGAGGGAGCAAGCATTCTCCAAAATAATGTGTTTGTGTTCTTCATATTCCTCTGCTGGTCTGGAGTATGTACAATCCAGAAAACAAGCGGAGACACTGACAGATTAGGAAGGGATCCTCTGATCACCAGATGTGTACACAAACATTTGTGCTTTGGATTCGAGTGTTGTGCGACTGAACTAGTGATAGTTGTAAATCATAAGTTGTTATATATTCCCAATTATTTCTCAACAATTGGTTTATAATTCCGAATGTAATGAGGAAATTGGACCAGAATAGCCAGATTTCAGAGATCCTTTACCTGTCTTATCTATTGAGTGAGGATCAGACTTTCTCTGGCCACTTTCTCCAAAAGAACGGACCATTGGAAGGATGTTTCTCTTCTTGTCATGCTGATGGTGGTGTTTTTTCAAGAGGGTGTCCCAGAATTTTTTACGTGTGGCTTTATCACAAGATTCCTGGCTATCCAGGATCATTTCTGAAAGAGAAAACCACCTCGTTATACAAATGCAATGCAGATTACACTGCAATCAATGATCCTGAATTAAAATTATATTAATTAGATTCGGTATGGTGGAAGGTTCAGCAGTATAGTCTTTGTTAGGGGAGGAAAGGAAGACTTAATTATATATATATATATTTCTATACATGGTAATCACATGATCCCAGGATGCTGCAGCTGTCATAAACATATGCCAGTTGCCAAGTGCCTAAATTTTGATCACATGACCATGATGATGTTGCAACGGTCATAAGTGTGAAAACTGATATTAAGTCTTTTTTTTTCAGTGCATTGACTCAGGCTCAAGGTTGACTCAGCTTTCCACCCTTCCCAGGTCGGTAAAATGAGGACCCAGATTGTTGGGGACAATTTGCTGACTCTAAACCACTTAAGAGAGGGCTGTAAGACACTGTGAAGCGGTATATAAGTCTAAGTGCCATTGCTATTGTAACTTCAAATGGTCACAACGAATGATTCAAGGAGTACCTGTACTATATAGCCGCCTCGCGTTCTCCTTGATTGGGGAAGAGAGGCGGGGTATAAATCCAATAAACATAAACAAACATAAAAGGTATCTTGGCAGAATCCGATCAGACTTCATCTAAGCCTAGTCTTGCTTCAAAAGTTGACATAAAGATTTGATTTAGCTATGATACTAGTTAAAGGCACTGGTAAACCTACCCTCCAGAAATTTATCTCATCCAGCCAACTGCAACTTAGGTTCCTTCAGATATTTTGAACTACAGTTTTCATCGGTCCTGTCCAGAGATATTAATGGTCAGATAGTCTGAAATATGAAGTCAAAGGCATATATACAGACACTCTGCCCAAAAATAACAGAAAAGAACCCTCTATTTTCTCCAGAGCCTTTTCCCCCTTAAACTATGCTTATTATGAAATGTTTCCTAATTTTTTTTACAAATGCCAAATAAAACAGATAAGAAAAGTGTTTATATATTACTGACCACTCCTTACTTCCCAAAATGGTTTCTAAAAAGTATAATATAACGACTTTTACAGAAGCGTATTTGCAACATCAGTTCATTTCTTGTATCCTTCAAGCTATATAGTATCATAGTCAAGAACAGTTTCTTCTTTCAATGGTCCTGGCATTTATTTCAATGTGAGAAGGGTTCAGTCATCAGATAATGCAATCTTATTGACTTTTGGTTTAGAAGTTCATGCTTGTTCTTCTCTTAAATTAGATCTTATGCCCTGGGCTTGGGTAGATAGTGGCAGCAGCATGCCTGCGTAAAGGACACTAAAATATGCATTCTACTTCTTTCTGAGGGAAAAAAAACTAATATAGAAACAATACAATCCCCCTAAAGCAACAACCAGAGGAAAATTCTTAATTTAGTTCTCAGAATAGCTATCCATGATGCTCCATTGCATGAGTAATAATGGTAGGAAAGAGATTCATAAAAAGAGCCAAATCTGTTCTGGCTTCCACATATTTTTACCAAACATTTTAAAAATAGTTAAAGCGGTGTGGGGTGGGGTGGGACCAGCAGGCATAATAAACATTTTTTTCCAACCATTTGTTCTGCTTTGGCATGCTATCTTCCCACCCATCCAACCTGCATTAATGGGGATTGATATATTCTAAATCAGGGGTGTCAAACACAAGGCCCATGGTCTGAATCCGGCTTCCAATGTGGTCAGATCCTGCCTATGGGGCCGTCCTGGAAAATGTAAGGGGCCGGCCCGTGTCGCTTCAGCCAGGTCTATCCAGTGCAAAGAGGAAACATGCCAGCAGTTTGGGGAGTGGCATCAAGCTGGCCACTCCCATCCAGCCTGCCACGCTCAGTGAGTGGCATCAAGCTTGCTACACCGGGGAAGAGGGGCAGGTTATAAATTTAATAAATAATAAGACACACCCACCCAGTTAGCCATAACTGCCCAGTTGGCCACACTCGCCCAGCCCCTAAGGTCAATCACAGCCCTGATGCGGCCCTCAATGAAATTGAATTTGAGACCCCTGCTCTAAATGTAATGAATCACCAAACTGGCAAACCAGTTTGATTTTTAAATTAAACAAAACCTTCTCTGAAACTGTTGTCCTGCAGATTGCTGGAAATATAACTCCAAGAATTCCTAGTCAGCATGTGCAAAGCTCAATATTCCCAATATCATATCCCTAAAACATATGGAGGGCACCAAATTAAGGAAGACTCCCATATTATTCTGCCTTGAAACAGATTTCCAGAATTTGAGGAAATTTCTGTCTAATTGAATTTTGCATCTGGGCAGGTTATATCCCGGAAGGATGTTCTCTATACACAGGAGAAGAAGCCACACAGAACAGATTCCTTGACTTTTATTCTCATAATTTGTTAAAAATAGCACCTGCAATGTCTTCAATGCAGTTTGCAGACTTATCCAGAAGCATACTCCCACTGATGATACAGCTCCTCAGTTCAAAGAGACTGTGCAGTGAGAGAGTAGCCACGTATGGCTTACTCCATCGTTCTCCTCCATCTTCTACATCTTCCTCAAATTTCAGCCATCTGCAAGTGAGTCAACCAACACAACCCAAATCAAATACGACAGCAAAAGGTTTCAGCATCAATACATAATATTTATTTTTCCAAATGGCTTTGAAGGCCCAACTGTAAAATAGAGAAGCCGAGCAAGCTTTTATGCACTCATATTAGTGAAGGCAAATCAAAACACCAGTCCCTATCATTATTTTTATTTACAAAAGGGCCTACAGGTCCCACAGAAATCATAAATGAATACAGAAGTACAAGTAGTCCTCAACTTATGACAATTGAACCCAACATTTCTGTTGCTAAGTGAGACCTATGAATTTTGCTCTATGTTATGTCCTTTCTTGCTACAGCTGTTAAGTGAATCACTGCAATTAAGTTTGTAACATGGTTGTTAAGTGAATCTGGCTTCCCTATTGGCTTTGCTTGTCAGAAAGATACAAAAAATGATCACGTGGCCCTGGGACATTGCGACTGTCGTAAATAGGTGTCAGTTGCCAAATGTTTGAATTTTAAATACGTGGCCATGGAGATGCTGCAACAGTCATAACTGTGAAAAACAATCATAAGTCACTTTCTTCAGTGCTGTTGTAACTTTGAACGGTCACTGAATGAACTGTTGTAAGTCGAGAACTACCTGTAAAAAAATATTTCCTATCTGTCAGCGACAGACAGAAATTCAAAGCAAGACATCCTGCAGCAAGCTGTGTTACCTTGTACAAACTATTCCAATCTGGAGTAGTCACGAGTTACCCTATTGGTTAAATACTCGTTCCAGGGACAAAAGCCACATATATACTCCAGGGAGCTAGACATATTTTAAAAAGAAGAATTGGTACAGAACAGGACTTAAACAGGCTTGTTTTTTAAAATGGGAGATTAATTTAGAAATATATTTGATAAATAATCCAATTTGGATTTTGCATATAGCACATAGGTGAACCTGATTGCATGGAGAAACATTTTCTGTAGCTTTTCTCATGCTGGAGATATATGCATAATGAACCCTGCTTGAACCCTACAGACTATATTAATATCCCCTAGACTGATTATACAACATAATTCGAAATATCACAGAAAAAATTCTAGCTATGTTATTTAAGGTCCTATAAAAGAAAATGCCAGCTAAGAGAGATAGTTCTCAACTTACAACAGTTTATTTAGTGACCATTCAAAGTTACAACGGCACTGAAAAATGTGACATGATCGTTTTCCAGTTACGAATTTTGCAGCATCTCCATGATCATGTGATCAAAATGTAGTTGCTTGGCAACTGGTTCATATTAATGACCATTGCTGTGCCCCGAGGTCATGTGATCCCCTTTTGCAACCTTCTGACAAGCAAAGTCAACAGGGAAGCCAGATTCACTTAACAATCAGGTTACAAACTTGCCAACTGCACTGATTCACTTCACAACTGTGGCAAAAAAGGTCATAAAATGGGGCAAAACTCACTTAATAAATGTCTCACTTAGCAATAGAAATGTAGGGCTCAATTGTGCTCGTAAGTCAAGGACTACCTGTATTGGGGATCTTTCAGATACAAAAACATATCCTTTACCATGATTAAAGAATCTACCTTATACTTGAACTACTGAGACAACAGACTATGGAATAGGAATGGAATATTGTAATGATTTTTTTTTCAACGTTCTGAGACTTTAAGAGCTTTAACAAGCCGTGGTGGCACAGTGGTTAGAATGCAGTACTGCAGTCTACTTCTGCTGACTGCCGGCAGCCTGCAATTCAATTCTCACCAGCTCAAGGTTGACTCAAGACTTCCCTTCTTCCCAGTTTGGTAAAATGAGGACCCAGATTGTTGGAGGGTAATACGTTGATGCTGTAAACCGCTTAGAGAGGGCTGTAAAGCACTGTGGAGCGATATATGCTAGTGCTTTTGCTATTTTCCATAGAGTGCTGCCTGACATATATATATATATATATTATTTTTATTTATTTATTACCACTTTATTTATGCCA
>JANHGC010005061.1:327473-340749 GCA_027560395.1 Boaedon fuliginosus | reverse complement strand
ATGAGGCGGGGCATAAATCTAAATAAATAAATAAATAAATAAATAAATAAATAAATAAATAAATAAATAAATAAATACATGTGTATTATCTAGTCCCTCATATCAAAACAGATTCTTTACCAATGCATTTATCCTATGAATGCTGAAAATACCAAATCCTTCTTATAATAACAGCAAGTGCTGTTACTGTAACCACTAGAACAGTAATGGCAAATCTTTTGGGGTCACCATGTCAAACATTTGGAAAATGCTTAACTTGAGTTTGCTGGTACATCACCACCTGCTTCCTGAACAAAAGAGAAACAATTATTTACTTTTTTTTTTTAAATATAGTCTAATCATGTGTTGCCATGTATTATATAAATCAGGGGGTGTCAAACTCATGTTATCATGGAGCCATCACATGATGTATCAGGACTTTTTTTTCTTTGCTAAACTGGGCGTGGGCATGGCCAGCACATGACACATCTGACCCACAAGCCAGTAGTTTGACAGCCCTGACATAAAGAAACTCCAAATAATTATAAAAATGAAATACAGGTAAATCAGACTTATTTTTTGAGGATCCTGAGGCCATGTGAGAGCCCATTCCTCTCACATTACTTCTAGATAGTCTGGAAGCTACCCCTTTTTTGCACAGTCTCCATAGCCTCCAAAAATTGTGCAAGAAAAAGTGTGGTCAGATGTTCATGAATGCTACCATCATAAGTCCAGCACTGCACTTGACTTTTGCAAGTGCTGAAAATTTTGAGGATTGTTGGTAATGTTTAAACATTTTATGTTATACAATTTCTTATACATAGAACCCATGTTTCCCTGAAATTAAGACCCAGTCTTATATTTTTGGGGAATACAAAATAGGGATTATTTTCAGGGGATGTCTTATTTTTTTCCAATGGGTGGCAACTTCTTCTGCTTCCCATGTCCACAATGGGGCAGAAGACCACATGGTGTACCAGTGCCACCACTGCAAGGCAAGGGAGGGTGGAGCTACCCTATGTGCCTCGCACTGGTTTACCTCAGGGCCCTAGAGCCAGTCATCCACGCCCTGACACCTGCCTTACCTCACGGCGGTGGCTCCAACGCCCCCATTCAGCAAGATTCCACATGGCCACTGGCCTACTTCTTCTTCTTGCTGATGGCCACAATGGAGCAAGCAAGCCAAGAGACAGGGGGATGGAGTGGGTGGCTGGCCGCAGGAGGGTTGTCTTCATGTCTCAGCCCATGCTGTGCATTGGGATTGCTTACCTTCCCTCTGCACCTCTGCCTCTGCCTGCTGCCGGTGCTTCCACATGAAGATGAACTTCCCATGGTTGCCACCCACTCTGGCCCACCAACTCTTGGCTTTCCCATGCCTTCACAGTGTGTCCGGGTTGTGTGCCTCTTCCCCACCTCTGCCTCTGCCTGCTGCTTGGCCAGGTAATCAATTCATTTGTGCTGTGCAGACTGCAGCTACTGCCAGACACCATTGATCCCTGCACCCTTGCCGCCTTCAGTGCTCATCACTGCCTCCCCCATGACAACCTTAACTAGGGCTTATTTTTGGCTAGGGCTTCTATTAGGCTAGGCTTATTTTTGGACTAGATCTTATTTTAAAGAAAATGGTATTTTTGCTGTCTTTGTTATATATTCCATTGTTTCTATTATTGTCATTATTAAAGCAATTAACATTAATCTAATAGCCAATTAGGTTAATTCTTTGTAATAAATAGTAATGAATTCCAGTAGATTAATACTGTTATCTAGAACATGCCTTGAATGTGCAAGCTAACTGACTTTAAAAAACTTTTTTGTTTCTTCATTATGCCTTCTTTCCTTCTTTCCTGATGAACTTTCCTGAAAGTTCTGGCAAATTTCTTTATGGTATTTTTGACTGTTCACTTATAGTAGATAGATTACCTACCTCCCAACCTACCTACCTACCTACATAGCTACCTACCTACCTACCTACCTATATATATATCTGGGTTAGAGATAATGTAGAAAGAAACCACATAGGAAATTGTGCATAATTAAAAAGAAAACAAATATTGACTCTTTTCTTTCTGCTGTGAAAAAGTGAAAGGTGTATACTTTCTTATCTCTTCAGTCTACTGACTTGATTCCAAAATGTCACACAATCTATAAAATTATCTATCCAACATTTTCTTTTTGTGATTTATTACTGCACTAAATAATTGCAGTCTTTTTTCTTGCTGGGGATCATGGGAACTGAAATCTAACAACTCTGGAGATCAGCCCTTTGGGGGAAACTGAAATCATGGTAAATCTTCAAACCTTTGAGCACTTGTCTTGCAAACCTTCCAAAGAAAGGTTTGTTAGAATTCATAATGTACTTTAATGATTGAAACTAAAATTTAAAAATCTACAGGTTTTATATTTAGTAAGTTCTATCTGTATGGCAACATGCAATATGTTATATATATTTGGATTTTCAGTTTAAAATTTAATAATCTTCAGAATAAAGATATTTCCTTTCAAACATGCCACTAAATTCAATAAAAAAATTTGATTCAATGAAGACAAATAATTGAGCTTTTATTCATGGCAGTTATAGAATGCTCCACTAGCCTACCACATTTCCTGTTTGTAGGATTTAAACTTGAATTTTAAATGCCCAGATTAACTCAGTGTTGAATAAACAAAAGTCAGTTCTTGAGTCTCTGACTGAGACCTATTTTTGTTTCCGTTTGTTTCTCTAACCAGCAGGAAACTGAAAGGTAAGTATCTTTCCTTTATAGCATCAAATTCAATTATCTTAAAAAAAAACTTATTCAAAAAGTTTATAAATCCAAAGGCAGGCTGCCAAAAGAACTCAATGTCTATTCATTTTGATAATCTTTGTAAATCTTAATTTATATTTAGATAAGTGGAAAGAAACATTATTATTAAATATTTGTTGGGAAGAACTAATGCTCAGTAATTATTACTTTACACAAAATATAGATATTTCCTGTATCTTTGCTTCTGAGGCTTATGTTTTGAAAACTAAAAACCCAACAAAGTTTTGATTAATTCTCTTTTAGATTATCCTTTAAAACTTATTCTAACAGGGCATATCTGAGTTTATGTGGTTCAGGGTTGTTCAATCATATAATGGATTTGCCTTTACTGGGGGGATGGGGGCTCCAGAACTTTGTTAATTTCACAAATATATACAGAAGAATGTTTGCTTGTTCCAAGACAAAGGCAGAATTATAATTCTGAAATATAAATTGCATTGCCTTTGAGTGATATTGTATGGAATGAGAAAACAATGGACCATTGGTGATCCCTTAATTAAAATAGTTGATACTCCCGGAGATATGAATCCCCAACATGATTCTTCTCATAAATATATTTACCTTAAGCTGTAATGTCCACATTGACTGAAGTCTTAATGAATTCAATTAGATTTATTCTCAGATAAGTGGATATAAGGCAGCAATCATTCTAGTTGTTTGCATACACCGTTTAAAGTATGCAGAATTTTTACTCCATTTAGTCAGTACTGGTGCTCATTTGAATGTCAGTAATTATTTTAGTTCCTTTGAGATTTTCCCTACTGTGATTTGCTTTGTAAAGTGGTATAGACAGTAAAGGCAGTAAAAATGTATCCAGTATTTCCTTAATATGCCAAGAAATACTTCCTTCTGTTAAGCTTCCACATATTATGTCAGTTCAGTGTGATAACTACTTCTTTTATGATATATTTTAATCCTAGTTGTTCTCCTTTTAGCCAATACTTCATTTTTATAATTTCTCAATACAAAAGTACGCAGTGGAATTACCCACATAGAATTATGTTGTAATTTGGACAATTTTTGACAAAATGATGGTTTCACATATACACAATTGAGTGTATGATTAAGTCTGACTGAGGTAGTTGCTTTAAAAATGGTTTATACAGCATTGCAAAACCAGGTTTGTAAGTTAGGAACATTACTGCAAACGTAGGCAATAAAATCAATTCTGCTCTTTCATGTATTTTTTTCAGAAAGGTGTATCATTATTTCTCTAAGATTACATATCTCAATGACAGTAAGAAAGGGACAATTATAGATATGCAATTAAAAAGAATATTTCAGCAATTATACAAGATGTATTAACCCCAGCACATCCAAAAAGTAAGTTGGAGAAATCTGATTAGATTGAATCAGAGTTGATATAAAAGGAAACATGAATGCTTACATATTCATACTGTACTCTTAATAAAATGTTTGTACAGCGATAACGTCCGTGGAGATTTACTAATTGGTGTTAATAGTTATTAAGATTATATTCTGGGAAGAATTTGAAGATAATAAGATAATTGTTGCCAAATATTTTGATAGTATTATGTATTCTATATTTTATAAAAATAGAATATCTACACTTAAAAACAAAATGAGTGCTATCGTAGAGTGATTCTGTTTTAGTATTTTTTCTACAAAAATAATTAAATTTCATTTTGATCACTTCTATTGATTTCAGCCAGCGATATCTAAATATTATCTAAACCATAGATACACATATCAAAGCTCCAAGCAATGTTATCCAGAGCCCCTCTAAAAGTTTGCCTTTCAATCATATTTTCAATGCAATAGAAGGGAAATAATTAAATACATAGGGAATTATCAAATGAATGGCTAAGTTAATTTTATTTTAATTATATAAATCAAATTTAATTCTCATCTATCTTACTTATTTATCATGGCCCACCTATTTTTTAAACTCTAGTGCTGCTAACATATCATCCAAGAGCTAAACCATACCTCGACCTGAAATAAGGTCCTGCACCCCTGACTAACTGCAAATTTTACATATCAGTTTCTATGGAATAATGCTGGTAAAGCAATATTTCTTGCTGTAAGTTCTGGCACGCATTCTGTACTATTGTAATATTGTTCATCTCATGAATCATGAGATCTTAATGTTGTAATTTGTACGTATGTGTGTGTGAGAGAGAAGGAGACAGAATAGAGTTAAAAAATGGGTCTTTTGCATAAGCACAGGCAAGATGGATCCAAGCCACTGGTCATCATATTTTCTTTATATGACAACTTACCTATATTACAGTCTAATGCTGGTGTACCACTAAGGTTTGCTTTCAAACAATCAAAATCAAATACAATAACAGTTGTAATACAACAAGTACGCATAATTAAGTCAAGATCAGGCAAACGCAACAACTTAAATAAAGCTTTAAAATACATTTATTTAAGAAAATAAGATAAATGCGCCTATTAATAGAGTCTTGGCCTAGTCTATTCAGGCTGGGGGATCCAGTGTTTATGTGCAATCACTGGAAAATCTTCTGACAACTAAAAATAATTTAACTCTGTTAGTTAGAAATAGTCTTTCCATTGAATTCTATGGCCCAAACATTTTGTTGTTGGATATAATGATGGCTAAGATGTCCTGGGCTAAAATCCTTCAGAACTGAAGAAACTTCTTGGTTGAGAAATGAAATGTCTTCAAAGGAAAAACAAAAAAAAAGTCCAGTTGCCTCTTGAAAAAGCACCTTTGGGATGTAGGGGTATATCTCATCCTGTACTGCATTTTTAACATTCTTCAAATCCGAGAAATATAGCAACTCAAAAGCTGGTATAGTTTGCCTTGTCTTGTCATCAAAGTGTGCACCTCATTTGATGATGAGGCAGCAAGTGTCCCAACTATTGGTGGATATCCTGCAAGTGGGACAAAACATCTACTACACACTGTCCATACTATGGGATAGAGCTGAGACAAGAAGTGAGCATTGACATTTGGCAACCTATTAGTTTGGTTATCTGTCAGAACCTGATTTCTGGGGTTACAGCTTTCCTACTTTGCTGGAAGCCGACCCTCATCCTGTGAACCAGCCACTACAGCCCCCATTAAAGTACTGCTAATCTCTGCCTCTCTTGCTACAATACCCTTGTGCTTTTAATGCTGGCTTTCTCATTTGGTGTTTGTTGCTTCTTGGAGGCTCTTCTCTTATAAGTTTTCTGATTGCTTAGTTCTCTTTGCCTCTTTATTTATTTATTTATTAGATTTATATCCCGCCTCTCTTCACCCCTTTCAGGGGAACTCGAGGCGGCATTGATTGCTTCTCTTGATTGCTTCTCATTTCTCTCTCTTAATTGCTCAGCTTTTTTGCTTTTTTACTTTTACTCATTTAGTAGTTTTATTCACTCACTTATCTTTCTTGTTCTCTCTTGTTCACCTGCCTCAGTTTCTTTTAAAACATCTGATAGAAACACTGCCAATATGCCTGTTGGCGAAGGCAAAAGGTTTTTTACTTTTTCACATGCGTAGATAAGCAGACCGTGGGATGTCTGGTCCAGGTTTTGCGATGTGTGAGGCAGGCATTACACAGGCAGATAGATTCTTGACCTTTTCTGCTGCCCAGCTAAAGTGGCCTTGGATAGAAGTTGGCAGCAACTGCAGAGTAGTGGCACAGCCAAAGCAGTTAAAAGTGAATGCCAGCAGTTGGGAAAATCATGGCCTCCAATGCGTTATTATCATAACTATAATAGCCATGTCACAAAGTGTACATTTAGTACACTGGCTTGGGAAAAGGCAAAAGATGCTGAAGAGCAGAGAAGGGGGTAATGGAAAGATGAGCAGAGGAGGAATGGAAAAAAGTCCCCTAATCAATCAGGGACATCTGCTGCCATAGCCACTGGTTGAAAACTGGCAGGCACAACTGAGTAATTTTATTTATTCATTTATTTAGATTTATACCCCGCCTCATTTCCCCAGTCAAGGGGAACTCGAGACGGCTAACAATGATAAAAGTTACAAATATTTCACAGTAAAAGAAAAACCAAACCACAATCACATTCATCCAAGGTGGGGCACATTAATTCCAGGCCTTCCGCCAAAGCCAGGTCTTTGTGGTTTTATGGAGCCACAGAGAAGGCTTTAGCATGGGGACCAGCCAGCCGGCATTGTCTGGCTGACGGGACCCGTAGTAGGCCAACTCTGTGGGATCTAACTGGGTGCTAGGAGGCATACGGTAGCAGAAGGCGGTCTTGTAGGTATTTTACAAATAAAGATTAAATGGGGTAAAGAAGATCTTGCATGTTTCTTATGTGGAACATAAAATCTTCGACGGAAATATTTTAAGTTTAAGTGTACTGCAAGAGACACACCAGATGCTATAAACCTCATTTTTCCAACCAGGAAATTGTGAGATGGAGATGTCAACATTCTGAGGGCAACTGGGTTTTGAGAGAACCTAACTAGAAATCTAGATTCTTAAAAGAAAAATAAATCAGGTAAAGTTACTGTATCCTAATAGGTAGTCCTTGATTTATTATCATTCATTTAGTGACCAAAGTTCCAACAGCACTGAAAAAAGTGACTTGTGACAGATTTTCACATTTACAACCAATGCAGCATCCCCATGGCCACATGATCAAAATTCTGACGCTTGGCAACTGACATGTATTCATGACAGTTGCACTGTCCTGAGGTCACATGACCATTTTTCACACTTATGACCATTGCAGCATCTCCATGGTCATGTGATCAAAATTCAGATGCTTGACAACGGACTCATGTTTATGACATCTGCAGTGTCCAGGGAGTCACGTGATCACCTTTTGTGACCCTCTGGTGAGCAAAATCAATGGGGAATGCATTTAACAGACGTGTTACTAACTTTCAACTTCAGTGACTCTCTTAATACGTGTGGCAAGACGGGTTATAAAATGCGGCAAACCTCACTTAACAAATGTCTCGCTTAGCAACAAACATTTGGGGCTCAATTGAGGTTGTAAGTCAAGAACTACCTATATGGAAAATCAAATGTGAGTGCGTGAATGAGGAACCGTTTCAGACCGCAAGCTGGACTGGAAAAATATCCCAGATGGAGACAGTTGCCAAATTACTTTTGTACGGCTGCCAAGAAAAATGCATAGTTGTGTCCATGAATGTCATTCAAACTAGAGCTTAACACTGATGTGACTGTTACTTGCTTTTCCTGATATATAAATCTTGCTTCTTGTGCTCCATCATTACAGAGTTATTAATCCAAATTACTAATCTCTGTATCGAGATAATGCTTGCGACTCCCTCTATTCTTCTTAAAAGATCATTCTTACTGTATAAGCCCTGAACTTGTACCCTCAAATCCTGCATGGGTGGTGCCATTTTTGAAGCCCTGTCATGGTCCTAGGCGGAGTGGATTACATCAGGCTGCAGAGAATATGGGAATATTTTCATATTCGTGTACTGATACACTTTCATGGCAAGCATTCAGATCCAACTATATAGAGTTCCAAGGATTCTCATTCAAATCATGCCAGTGATATCTGTGTTTCCAAAAAGCTGTATGTCTGCATGCCTTTATTGTACTTGCTGGAAATTTACTTCACCAGACATGCCTGAGAAGTGAATTTTTCCAGGCATAAGAAGCATCTAATTTGGATGTGTAGGATAAACAGTCACACCTGCAATACAGGTAGTCCTCGACTTACATCAGTTCGTTTAGTGTTCGTTCGAAGTTACAACGGCACTGAAAAAAGTGACTTATGACCATTTTTTACACGATCATTGCAGCATCCCAATGTGATCACGTGATCAAAATTCAGCCGCTTGGCAACTGACTCATAGCTTTGACATCCTGGGGTCATGTGATCACCTTTTGCGACCCTCTGACAAGCAAGGTCAATGGGGAAGCCAGATTCGCTTAGCAACCCTGTTACGAGATCAGCAATGCAGTGGTTCACTTAATAACGGTAGCAAGAAACTTAGTAAAATGGGCAAATTGACTTAACAACTGTCTCACTTAGCAACATAAATTTTGGTCACCGAGAACTATCTGTACATAGAAAAACTGAACTAGTTAGGAGGAAGAGATTCTCCAATTAAGAATTATTTTGCATTGTAAATACCTGCTGCAAGTAAGAGCTCTTGCATGTTCAACCTGCAAAGCAGTGGGGTTGGCCTGAATGGTGATGGAAGGCATGAACAGTATCATCCCATGTTCCTCATCTTAGGAAGATGGAGCTCAAGGCATAAGATATCCAAATATGTTATGATTGAAAGATTAACAAACACATTTTTAACCATAATGCAATTATGTAACTAATACAGAACTTTAGGGAACCTTTTAAACTTTCTAATTGTCCAGAATTGTGTCAGATTTACTGGACACTGCAATTCCCCGAGTCCCCAGAGAGAAATGGCCAAAGTTGGAAATGGCGAAAAATATGGGCCGCAGCAGCGGGGTCCTTTTACAGTGCTGAACCCCGCCTCTTCTGTCTTTGTCGTTGCCCGTTTTCCTCCTCTAAACCTAGGTGCGTCTTATGGTCAGGTGCGTCTTATAGTGCGAAAAATACGGTAATTCCAGTATCAATATATATAACTGCTACTGAGTTCACAACACTTCTATTTTCCATGGTCTCATAATGTGATAACAGTGGCTGATTACTGATCTCACTATTAGAATACTTTATAAATCACGCCATAAAAATAATTCTTCAGCTGGTTTCAATATAAATGCTAGTTTTTCCATTAATATGATAGAAAATGTCAGTGAATGTAACAGTTATATGAAACAAATAATTGTGGCTTATTTTTCAGGTTTATAATCTTAAGAGAAAAAGTGTTTCAAAAGGCTTAGGATGTTTATTCTTAGTAATAAATGCATTTATTACTTTTAAATATATGTATATGGTAATCATCTCAATCTGTATATACTGTAGCCAGTTCAGTTCCTAATTTCTCTTCAGTCTCTTTTAATGAAATTTTTAATTGAAAGTTTTATTGAAGTAAAATTTCAATTGTTTTAGTTCTTATTTAAAAATTTTTCAAACTAAAATAGAATCAAAAAGAAGGAAGGAAAAACCCTAAAAGTAAGGAAAGACAATTAAGAAAGATGTCAACCAGTGGCTTCAGTCTTCTTCACAGCATATAACTACAATTATATTTTAACCTCCTTGTTTCTAAAGTCACATAATGACTCTCTTCTTTCTTTATCTCTTCAATCTCAACTTTAAATAGTGATGGTAGAATTTATCTAAAGGATATTGGGAGTAGAAATCAGCCACATGGAAGATAGTAAACTAGGGAAGAATACTCTTGAGATAGGATTGATCAATTATTGATATTTTCTAATAACATTAATAACAACACCAAGGACCATTGAGTAATTATTGGCATATAGTTTATATTTCCAATCCTGAAAAAAAGCAGGGAATGGTCACAAAGACCTTAAAAGCCACGAAAATAATTAAACCTAACATGAATGAATGCACTTGCTAGAACTTGGGAATTAATTCAAAGATCTGGGGAAGAGTTGTTGAGAAGCTGTCAGGCTGGAAGGAGGAGTCAAGCGGGGAATTAGCCTTGAGTCCTTGTGCAGCTCCAAAAGGCAGATTCTTGTAATATAGGTAGAAATCAATAAAATTGCTTGCTACTTGCACTATTGTTAGTGACTCTGGTTGCTTGTGCCTGACAAGTTGCTTAATCTGACTTTCACATTATAAGAGATTTTATTCTGACAAAGGCTAAGAAATGAGGCCAAGTGACTACTGAGTTACTAATGTCTGTTTCACTTGCATTCTGCCTTTTATTTTTCCCTTCATTTGTTTTTTTTAAATTATCTGTTTAGTTTTGAATAGCTTTCAAGATGCCTCATAACCCAGTTTAATAAAGTTATACAGCCAGCTCAATTTAATAAAGTTACAAAGCCCGATCGATGAAAGGAGAATAACCAATTCTGTAAAATAGCAAACAATGAAAAGCTCACATTCATATACTGACTAGAAATGCTTTCAAAAGTCATAATTAGGTATGGGGGTGCATTTGTAACTTTCATAGCTGTGATAGGTTTTCACCGTCTATAGAGATTTCTTTCATCACCTGTGATTATTTAGTTCTTTTGTCAGCTGTATTTAGTCACAAAACACTGGCTTTCATACACTCTATCTCTGCCGATTCATTCTCTAATTAATTGCAGAATTTGGAAGGCATGATGGATGCTTCAGTTTAGTTGCCTCCACTTGGGGCGGCGTCCCTTGGCAGCTCCTCTTTTCAAGAGAAGAAGGAACCTGCTGAGTCTTGTTAGAAAAGTTGGTTCTGTAAGTTCTGGAGCTGATCCTTGTAAAGTTTGGAAGTTAAGTATCATCACCACATTGATGATATCTTACCTCAGACTGACAGCTGACCATCCCGGCAATGCCAGGCAGATACTAAATGGCATAGGATGACAGCCAAGCCCTGGCCTGCAGCATTTCATATCGGAGCAATCAGTAATCATTTTTTAAATGAAAGGTTTTGCAAAGCATTTGAGAAGGCTCTTGCAGTGCCATTTCTTTTGCTGTGTTTCATAACGAATTACCCACTTCCTTTCTTTCTGGGCCCCAAGGCCTGAAGATCGGAGGAGTAGATCAGCCATTGTTCTATTGCATCCTCTCAACAGAGGAATAGCCATGGCTAAAAAGAAAGGAAGAAAATAGTTGTAGCAGTGAGCTTTTTTCTTACTGTGGGTCTGTCAGGTGCCTGACAGTGTTGACTATGATGCTGGCTCCCGTCGTTAAGGCTGAGTCACACTACTAAATAATAAGGCTTATCCTCCTTGTAAAACACAGAACTAGATATCTTCTAAAGAGTCTGGGATGCAGATTGTGATTCATCCAGACAATGTGCGGACATGCCTATCCTTAAAAAGGAGATCAGCTGTGGGGTTTTTATTCTGTTCCATTTGCAATCCAAAACAACTTAACATAATTAACGTTTTAAAAATAGCAAAGCTGTTAATAAGAATAAAGCATTAACTTAAAAGATAAAATCATTAATCATTGTGTTAAGCTGACATCTTATGTGGCAGAACTTCAACTTTCATCTCTCATTCATATTACCATTAACTCCTTTTTTTTCCAAAGAAAAATCTCATATGTTTTGACTTGCCTGATGCTTAGCTCCCAGACAGATTTGGGAGGCTGGCATTTTCTTTTCTCTGAGCTGTTGTGATCCTCCCTGAGTCTAACATTTTGTTTATCCTACTAGTTCTTGTAGACTGGCTGCAGCTGGGATGGAATTAGCTCATCGCCTGGTTCCTTACCTAGTTTGCAGATAAAAATTATTTTATTTATTTATTTTAGAACATTTATAGAGCCGCCTACTCACTCACAGCAACTCTAGGCGGTTTTGAAATAGTAAAAACACAAAAGAGAAATAAAAATAAAACAAAACGCAATAACCCTCACCCACCTCCCCCAGTGGCAGCACACAACTAAATAAACCATTTGATGGGCTCCATCACACTCTGCGTTCCCTAAGCCCATGTCCTGCCAGATCTACCTCCTTAAGGGATAGGACCCGCAACTTTCCTTGCCTCTCTGCTCTAGTGGGTCAGGTGGATGTGACCGGCAAGAGAGGTTCCTCAGATAACCTGGCCTGAACCTCTGAACGGACATATGCCCCAAGCATATGGCAAAAACAAATATTCTTGCGGGTACACAAGAACAAAATAGAATTAAAAGGTGGAGGAAGGAGACTATTGAGCAAGGGATAACATTAAAAGAGGATATGGCTGAAGGATCTGACCTCCCTTATATTACTTGGAGGACCCTGAATAGGTTGAGAGTTGGAGTGTCTAAATGTAAAATCAATATGTATTCATCTGCTGATATGTAGCTATTACCAGTGGTGGGATTAAAATAATTTAACAACCGGTTCTCTGCCCTAATGACTGGGTGGGGGAGGCATGTGATCGGGTGGGCATGGCCAACTTGATTGGTCTCACCCTTACGAAATTTCTCCTTGGTCCAACTCACAATAAAATAGCGCAATAAAATAGCACTGTTCCAATATTTAGAATAGAATAGAATAACAGAGTTGGAAGGGAACTTGGAGGTCTTTTAGTCCAACCCCCTGCTTAGGCAGGAAACTCTACACCACTTCAGACAAATGGCTATCCAATCTCTTTTTAAGAACTTCCAATGTTGGAGCATTTACACCTTCTGGAGGCAAGCTATTCCAATGATTAATTGTTCTGTCAGGAAATTTGAGGGGCTCCTACAAAAATGAGGGAGTCAATGTATTTTCCAAAGTACCAAAAGGCACAACAAGAAACAATGGATGGAAACTAACCAGAGAGAGAAGTAACCTAGCGCTAAGGATAAATTTCCTAAGGTTGAGATCAATCAACCAATGGAATAGCTTGTCTTTAGAAGTTGTGGGTGCTCCATCACTAGAGGCTTTCAAAAAGAGTGAGGGAAATACACCCCAAAAGAACAGTGCCAGGAACGACTTCCGGGGGCACTTCCGGTGCTACTGGGTATGGCGGTTACGAGCTCCGTAACTGCTAGCCCAGGACTGC
>JANHGC010005061.1:307812-318508 GCA_027560395.1 Boaedon fuliginosus | reverse complement strand
CTGGAGGCTGTGAGGATCTGGATGGGGACCAACAGGCTCAGGCTCAACCCTGACAAGACTGAGTGGCTGTGGGTATTCCCCCCCCCCCATGGTCCAATGGATTATCCATCTTTGATGCTTGCGGGAGAAAAATTGCTTCCCTCAGAACAGTTGTGCAACCTAGGGGTTCTCCTGGATCCACAGCTGCAATTCGACCATCATTTGGCATCTGTGACCAGGGGGACCTATGCACAGGTTCGTCTGCTGCATCAATTGCGCCCCGTCCTGGACTAGGAGGCTCTTCTTACAGTTGCTCATGCCCTCGTCACCTCTCAGTTGGATTACTGTAATGCGCTCTACATGGGGCTGACTTTGAAGAGCACTCGGAGACTTCAACTGATCCAGAATGCAGCCACGTGAGTGATTATGGGTGTACCTTGGCACACCCATATAACACCTGTCCTCCACGAGATGCACTGGCTTCTGGTGGTCTTTTGGGTGCAATTCAAGGTGCTGGTGACAACTTTTAAAGCCCTTCATGGCTTAGGAGCAGGGTACCTTCGAGACCGCCTGCTGCTACCTTATGCCTCCCAGCGTCCACTTAGATCCCAGAGTTGGCCTGTTACAGATCCTGTCAGCTAAACAATGTCAGCTGGTGGGCTCCCAAGCTAAGGTCTTCTCTGTGGCAGCCCTTTGGATCCAACTCCCCATGGAGATCAGAACCATCCCCAATGTACTCACCTTCCGCAGATCCATTAAGACCTGGCTCTGTCAGCAGGCTTGGAATTAACATCTCCCCCCCCCCACCGCCTTAGTGTAAGTGAGAGCAGTATGAATATGTTTTGATTATTTTTAATTACTGTACTATTATACTTTTTAATGTTGTAAGCCGCCTCGAGTTCCCCTTGACCGGGGAAGAGAGGCGGGATATAAATCTAATTAATAAATAAGCTCTCAACTTAGAACAGTTCATTTCATAACCGTTCAAAGTTACAACCTCACTGAAAAAAGTGACTTTTGACCATTTTCCACCCTTATGACCATGGTAGCATTCCCGTGGTCACATGATCAAAATTCAGATGCTTGGCAACTGACGTTTATTTATGACGGTTGCAGTGTTCCAGGGTCACATGATCCCCTTTTGAGACCTTCTGACACGCAAAGTCCATGGGGAAGCCAGATTCACTTAAATAACCATGTAACTAATTTAACAACAGCAGTGATTCACTTAACAACTGTGGCCGAGAAAGGTCGCAAAATGGGATAAAACTCGCTTCAGAAATGTCTCACTTTGCAACATAAATTTTGGGCTCAGTTGTGGTCTTCTGTTGAAGGCTACCTGTATTTAGAAATCGATGGCTGTGAAAGAATGTCCATCTGCCCAAACGGCCAGAGTGCAAAAACTCAGAATTTTCCTGGCCTCTTTGTTTGCAAATGTAAAAAAAGAAATGTAGCCCAGAGCCTCTGATTCTACATTAGTGGGCAGTGACAAGTGGATCGGAAGGGAGAAAAGTTCACAAAGATGAACTCTTAACTGGTTTCTTTTCATCTCTGATTTTATTTTATTTTTTTAAAAAGAAAAGCCCAGGGTTCAGTTTTACTTTTAAATTATTCGATGGGACATGCCTCCCCTTCCTGCCGCCCTTCCCTCTCTTACCTTGCAGTGCCACCGTTGCCCCGTTTACAGAGCGGTGAACATGGACAATTGCGGCCTTTTTCAATACATAAATAAGAAAAGGGGCTGCTCAAGTTCAAAAACTTTTCTTGATTACATCTGTCTCCTGCCCTTGGTTTTGGTCCATTTCCTCTCGCGCCGAGAAGCTCCGCTGCCTCCATAATTTTTCACTTTGCTCGGCCGGTGGAACAGACGGGGCCTTTACAGTACAGCGGGAGGGTGCAGGAGGAGGCAGACGTGATGCTTGCCACCCCTTCCCCTTCCCCTGTGGTCTCCCTGAAGCTTTTTCTAAGGCCGCTGCTGCGGCTTTTCATAAGGGGGATAAGTCAGTCAAAGGAGCCAACAAAAGGCAGCTTGAATAAGGGCTTAAGAACGAGGCTGGGTTGGCAAGACCGTTTTCTCCCTTCAACTTACCTCCTACCCTTCTGACAGCTGATTATTTCTGCCTAGCAGGTGTAGATATCCACAATAGAAGAATGCTGTGTTCAAGGCAGAGGGCAAGAATGTTATTCAGTCAACCCAAAAAAGCATAAACCAATTTCAATTAAAGGGTGTAAAGCCCTCCCAGAACCAAACCATAAATCGGGGAAATTGGCTCAGATGGAGGGGAGACTGTGAATGAAACTTTTTTTTTTTTATTGTTGAGTACTTTGGAGAGGGAGCGAGGGAAGGGAGGGCCTGATCTGCCATGTGGAACATTTCTCCCCCTCACTCCCCACTTTTGATGTGCCCTAGAGGTATGCCGCATGTAAGGGACCCCTCTCTCTTCCTGCCGAAAGATTCAGAGGGTGGGATGGGTAGTGGGATCAAAAGAGATTGCTGTAAAGTGGGAGCCTCTTTTAACAAAATGATTTGAATTTCTCTGACTCTCTGCCTGCACAGGAGTCATCTCATATATCCTAGAACGTACCACATAGGTGCTAAAAAAAAAAAAGCTTATTGCTTCAAGATAATAGGACTTTGCGATTGGTTTACAGTCAGGTCCTCTCCTGCAAAACAATCATGAGAAAAGCAAGAACGTGCTGCAGCAAGATATTTTAAAGGGCTTCCTAACTTTGCATATGTGTGTTCATTGTGGGAGATACTTTGGACTCCTGGAGCTCAAAATAGAAAATAAAAAATGAAGGGGTACCATTTCTCACAGGGTGTTGCTTCATCATCATCATTCATCATTTATTAAATTTATAGGCCGCCCAACTCCTGTAGGACTCTGGGCAGCTCACAACCGTCAACAACAATAATACAAAATTACCACAATTAAAATTTTAAAACAGTCCATAAGCAATAATAAAACCCTCCCCTCGGGTGGAATCATTAGCCCCAAGCCTGGTGGCCTAGCCAGGTCTTGACAGTTCAGCGGAAGGTCAAGAGGTCAGGGATGATCCGAATCCCCGGGGGCAGTTGGTTCCAGGGGGCTGGCACAGCCACGGAGGAGGCTCTTCTCCGCGGGACGGCCAGCCGGCATTTCATTTGGAAAATATGTGTGATGTGAGCCATGTGTATTTCTTTAGGCAACATATTTATGGCCTTATACAGGTACTACTCAACTTACAACCATTCATTTAGTGACTATTCAAAGTTAGAAATGCATGATATGTGAAAAATAAGTCAATATTAATCCAATAAATAAAGATACCAATTCAGGGATAAGCAACCATAGATTTCAGTGCTCCTCCCTCCTCCTCCAGCTTAGGACTTAAAATGTAGACGGCAACATAAAGTCCTCAAATCCGTTTTTCACATCTCTTGGACACCTTTAGGGGAGAAAACATTGAAAATCGGAGGTGTGGGCTGGAAAAAGACATAAAAAGAGTATAATTCCCTAATGTAAGAAAACCTACATTAAGCCACATACATTACAGTACACTCGATTACAGATAGTCCTCAAGTTCATTTAGTGACTGTTCAAAGTTCCAAAAGTGACTTATGACCGTTTTTCACACTTGCAACCACTGAGGTCACGTGATCAAAATTCAGACACTCGACCACTGGCATGTATTTATGACGGTTGCAGTGTCCCGGGGTCACGTGATCCCCTTTTTCAACCTTCTGACAAGCAAAGTCAATGGGGAAGCCAGACTCACTTAATAACCGTGTTGCCAACTTAACAGCTGCAGTGATTCCCTTAACAAATTTGGCAAGAAAGGTCGTAAAATGGGGCAAAATACACTTAGCAAATGTCTCATTTAGCAATAGAAATTTGGGTCTCAGCTGTGGTTGTAAGTCGATTTACCTGTATACATTACATAACATAGATTAAAGACTATTAAAAGAAAAATCCCACTATCATATAGATTTCAAGTCCCATTATCATATAAATACCACTTTCTTTCCACTCTCTTCCCTCAAGGGGGAAAAAATACCTCCCAAATCATTTGAAGATATTTGCCTCCAACATTACAACTTCACTCATCCTCAAAAATTGTGCAACACCTGTTAGGGAGTTTAAGGTAGCCAGGTTTTCTCATTATGGCTGAACTGAATGTTATCAAGGGAACTCCCAGGTTAACATATACTTCTTGGAATGAAGTAGGGTCTGACTTTGTTTCAAGAGACTTTGGTTTGATTGTGCCAAGTTTTCTAGATGTTATAATATACTGCAACTAGTCAAAACAACAGGAAGCAGACATTTCTGATCGTTTATCATGCGTGGCGCAGTGAAGGATGGTTTCTTTTTGAATCTGAATGGCCAACCTTGGCCAAAGGATCCTAAACTACCATCAGCTTTGAGAAGTAGAAAGCCTTTCCTCCTTTCTAAAGGAATGCGTGCTCTCTGGGAACAAAAAAGATCTTCGTTGTAACTTTGTATTTTACAGCTGAGCTTGCAAACAGTGGCAGAAGGCAACGCCGTTAGTCCCTAAATCTTGAGAGAATAAATGATCTCTCTCTCTCTCTCCCCCACCCCCTCCCCTTAATACTCTGCCAGGCAGAGCTTCCATTCACAAGCACATAGGAGGGAACCCATTGAGACCCTTCATTGTTGTGGCCTTCTTTCAGGGATGCAATTCATGACCTCATCCTGTGACCTACAGGCACTTAAGGGGAAGGTAAAGGAGGGGTGAAGCAGCCTGGACTGGTAACCAAATGCAATAGAGCTCTTGTCCCTTTTAAAAATTAGGAAGAAGGGGGGATTTTAGCCAGACTTTACTCTCCTGCGCTACTAAAACACTAAGCTGCACCTGCTAAACTCCCCTTTATTTATGGGCTCAGAACTAATATAGTCACGTGATTAAGAGACTGAGCCCCGAAGCAACAAGGACTCGTTTTTTTTTCAAAGATTAACTTCGCCATAAATTTACTAAGCAGCCTGGTTTGAATGATGCCTCTCTCAACCCCCATTTTCTGCAGTATGAAACTCAAAGTAGCTTCAAAAGTGTTGATTGGAGTGATGTTTAAATAGTCAGATAAACACTGTTGACTCTGAGAGAATCCATAAACCTTAATCAAAACAACTGAAGATTTATAAAATAGTTACAAGCTTAGTGTCAGACATGGGTCTACAAGCAGGGAAGAGGAAATACGTATGTATGCCCAGGTTCATTCCCACAGCACTAAGCAATAGTTTAGTATTATACAGTATCTGAATGTGTAGTTTTGGTGGTTTGTGGTATGGCAATGGGAGGTCTTCAGATCAAGAACTCACATGCTTTGACAGATTATAGATCTTATACCCAGTATTTTAGACATATATCTTAGCTCATATGCCTATCTTAAGCTATATGGGGAGCCAAGCATAATAGTCAGGACAGATAGGTCCCAGAACCCTGGAGAGTCCAAGCTAATTTGGAAAATTCTGGTGTTGGAAGGACATAATGTTTCAATTCCAGATACCAAGAACACGTAGTAAAGCACATTTTGTCCGATAGACAAGTTTGTTCATGGGATGTAGTCATTTTCTCAGACCCCAAATTAAGGGATTACAAGGTCGTAAAAAAGGAAATTATTGTTGTATATGTCTGCATGTTAAAATTGGGATGATATTTATTTACAAGAAGGGTTTTGTTGAATAACCCCAAAGTGCTAAAAAAAAAGTATGTATTAAACACCATATAACTCTTGGATGCAGAGTCTATCTAACTGAAATGAAAAAGTGTTCGTTATCTAATTAATGCAAGGCTCCTATCTAATATTAGTTGTAATTTAGATTTAATGTTTTCTTTGCAGGTGCATTGATCAAAAGTTCAAACGCTGCCCACCCCTTCCAACCACCAGTGTCATTATTGTCTTCCATAATGAAGCTTGGTCCACGTTGCTTCGCACTGTCTATAGTGTGTTGTACTCTTCTCCAGCTATATTGCTAAAGGAAATCATTCTTGTAGATGATGCCAGTACAGATGGCAAGTATAATCCCTTTGAAAGTATGTGTGTGTTGTTCCTGAAAGACAATGAACTATCCTGTATGTAAGAAATACTTCCAAGACTTTTGGATCATAATATCCTATTTGCCTTAAAAACTAAATTACCCAAATCCCGCATTTATATCTAGGGATAGGACAGCTAGTGCTCCTTTCTCTGTTGGAGGGATCCAATCTAACTAGTTTAAAGTTAAGGACTATAAAGCCAAAGCAAGGAAGGTTCTTGAAATTTCCCATCTACAATGAGATCAGATTATGGGCATTCATTCTCTTCATCAACTTTGCCTCACAAATTACAATGCATGACATGAAGAGTAAGAGATTCATTGTTTTGGAATAACAAGTCAAAATTCAGACCTGTTGCCTGTTCCAAAACAAGCTATTTATATTGGAATACCTTGAATTAGTTTTCTCTTATCTAAGGAATCGGCCAAAATTCCTACCCCCAATATATGAGAAATTGATCACCAGTCAGCTTTGGGTTGCAGTTACTGAGCTAAAGTTAGTGCTGGTTGCTCAGTCTAAGGAAGCAATTACGGTATGTATTTTTTTTCATTCTGTCATGTCACATGTTGTTTGACTTTATACAATAAATGAAGCAAGTGCCACATTTTGGTGTTACTCATTAACTCAGATTCTAGAACTCGTGTGAATATAATACCCTGCAGGAAAGTTAGACAAAAATTTAGAAAACCCAAATAGCGTTTCACAGAACTGTATTTAGCCTCTGTCCAAACTACTCAGCTGGGCAAGTTTAGAAACCGCAAGCTGTATTTAGCAATCTAAATTGGTTATACTTCAGATTAAGATAATGATATGGTTCAGCATCACAGTTTGTATATTGTGCCTCAGCCTGCTTTCCTGGCTCTCTGCTACTCAAGGTTTTCAAAGGGCCTGTAAAGATACCACAGTGAATGGTTTCCTGAGTTTTTTTTTTAACATACCAATGAGTTGCAAGTTTTAATACCAATTTGTGCATACTATCTTACACATAGACCCATTATTTCTGCTTTCCTCTTAGATTTAAATCTTTCTCTTCTACTCCGTTCTGCATCCATTCTTTGCTTTCTCTCTAAATCTCTTTAAATCGTCTCCAGCTTTTCCTCTTCATGTGGAACAATACCATTTTCCAGGAGGGGAAGGAAGATTATTTTGGACGTTCTTCCCATGTATCTTTTCCTGTGTCCTTAGCTCCACATTTTTACAATGTAATGCTTTATGCTAGCAGTTGGACAAATAACAGCACAATTGGCCAATATGAAATCTATTAATGGAAAAAACACAGGAGTGTATTTTTCCTTCTAGTAAGATTAGTATTTTAACCACTTATAGAGCCAAGCAAATGCTTACAGGTAGTCCTCAGCTTATGATCACAATTTTTAATTGTTGTTAGCCGCCTCGAGTTCCCCTTGACTGGGGAAATGAGGCGGGGTATAAATCTAATAAAAATAAATAAATAGATAGATAGATAGATAGATAGATAGATAGATAGATAGATAGATAGATAGATAAATAAAGTTGTGGGCCCTTTATTTTTCAATATATCTCCCAGATGGGCTGAGGTGATAGTAAGACTATTATCGTTTTTGAATTAGTCTCCTTCTCTCCCCCACCCTGTGTGTTCATCTTGCGTACGGCATGTGATCTCTCTTTCCTCATTTTTATATTTTGGAATGAGGTATGCACTTGTTTTCTTCATCTCAAAAAACAATCTCCCTTGGTTTTTTTTTTAAAAAATGAACAGACATTAAATCTCTCAGAGAGGCTCTTGCTTCAGCCATAGTTAAATAAATCTGCTAAGGGCATTAAGGGCACTAGACTCAGTAAAAGCAGTAGGTTTGCCTTACTGATAAAAAGGACTTTGTCTGAAGCCAGTAAGACATTGACATAAGTGTCAAATTAGTCTCTCTGCTGTAGCCATTTGCTTTCATCTGATGAAAATGTTCCTACAGGAAAGCATCTCAGAAAGACCTCCTTCTGCTGGTTGAAATTGAGGAGAACATTAGTCCCCAATTACGGAATTGAGTGTTAACTGTCTCTGTACTGCACTTTCAGTCAGTATAACAAGGGAATATTTCTATGTAATAGGCAAGTCTGTCTGAGGTAGATCAAGTGCATGCCTAGCAGGGAAGGAACATCTGGCCTCCATAAAATGGGAAGTTATTACAAAGATAATCTCATGTCTTTATGTGATTTGAGCTGGAGGAGCAATTCAACAGGTAACTCATCTTAGGTGTGAGGGCTGCATGAGGAATGGCATTTTCTGTTTCGTGAGGGATGAAACATGTGTGCTGCTTTCCAATTAAAATTCTTAGGGTATACAAGAATTTTGAATGCTGGAAAAAATATAGGCTTTTCTGTCATAAAGAGTAATGCTGGGTCAGTTATAACTTGCATTCTTTGTCTTTCATTTTCTGCATCCTGAATGCGAACAGGGCTCCAAGTCATCAATTAATAGTGAACCAAGAGATGCTGATAGATCACAAGATGGTTATGGCCTCTGAGAAGCCTGGCTCTGAGGCTTCTCTGAGAAGCCACATCTTTTTACCTTCCCTGTTGTCTGTAATTTTTTTTTAATTGTTTGTTTGGAATGATGGACCTAACCCCAGACCATTCTTGCCTCTTGACCAGTGTCATCTTGACTCCAGTTTTATTAACGTGGAGCTGCATTGGCTTTTAAAAAATGACATTTGCTTTGAAATTTCATAATTGCATCACCAATAACTGTTCCAATAACTGTGGCAAACTGTGGCTACCTCCAGCTTCCTTTAACAAACCCTGAGAACTGTTTATACAGCATAAGCCTAGGTGCAGCCATGATAAAATCTCTTAGGTGAGAAGAATTTAAAAAAGGAAGGCTTTTACCATGTTCCCCACAGTAAGAGGCTTTTTAGAGGCTTTAATCAGCTGGAGGTAGATCAAATAAACAGATAGACATATGGAAGGCATGTAGCAAGCTGGTAGAATAGTGCCTTCAAAAATCCATAGCTTTTTATAATGCAACCAGTCACTTGTTGACATTTAAAAAAAAATATTATTTTATATTAAATAAAAGGATAGATTGCTTCTTCTGAAGGAAATAAATCAGTCTCTAACTTGGATTTATTCAACACTAAGCAGTTCAATTTTATATGCTGTTGATTTTATGGGAAAGCAATACAAATATGTTTTACTGTTCTATGGTTAGAACAGTTTGTCAAATATATTTCACAAACATAACTAAATTGCTTGTTTTAAATTCATACCAAGTTTAACCAAAGAAATTTAAGCCCGTGCCTAACTTTCTTAACATTGATATGCAGATACCAATTTTTTCATCATTTGGAATTGCCTTGACTCTTAACACTTTAACTAATTTTAAGTATCTTTTTGGGAGCCTTATCCCATTTGCTTCATTCATTTTCCTATGTCATGTAAAAAAACAATATATTTTTACATGCTTCTTGGCTTAGGATTCAATGATGCTTTGTTCTATTAGCCTGTTATGGTCACTCTTGGAATTTTGGACAGATAAAAAAGTTTTTGTTTTTAAACACTGCTTCTTTTTTAATTATTCCATTTTTTAAATGTTAGGTTACAAGCTGTCCTATGCTGGCTGTGTTTCAGCTGTGGCATATTAAAAGCTGGGTCAGAAAAAAATGAACCCCATATATTGAAAATAAAGGATTAGAAAGGATTCTTCTCTTCTTTGTTCCTCCTGGAACTTGGTGACCATCAATGCTATTTGTTTTTTTGATGTTGATGTGCAAAACAAGGACACTGAACTTTTGCCAAACCATGGACTTAAAATTTTCAGCTGGGATATGCGTCATATGCCAGCCTGTGTTTCCCTTGAATTAATCATCCCCTGTATAATTAATTGAAGAAGATGCTATTTCTCATTGCGTCCTCCATATTTCAGTTTCCTTTTCTTGATTGCATTCACATTTTCCCTGACTTTATCCATTTTTGGGGGAGAAAGTTCATTTCATTTCTTTTCAGTCTATGATATTTTAAACCATCTTCTATAAAGTTGTAGTTCAGAGGCTTCTATTTTCTTGATTATGACTTGGTTAATTGTTTATACTCCATGCAAAAGAATTAGCAAGACATAATAGCATGCAGTTTCTCAACTGTTTCCATTTTAATTTTCTACTGCAGATATTTATTTTTTCAAAGTGCTACTATCATCTGCTCAATCTTGGTTTTTTTTTTAAATTTCCAAATTATGATCTCATTGATCATTCAGATAAAGTCCAATTATTTATATTGTGTGGCCTCTGCATTGTTTTCCTCAACCATAATATTTGGTTTAGATATTTTATTTTTTACTATTCACGATTTGTTTATTCCTCTCTGATTTATATATATTTCATATTATTTTTTTATCAACTGATATATTTCAGTAAGTAAGGTTGGTAAACTTTGCCATTGAGTGTATCAGCTGTCTAGAATTAGTTGTTGGTTATTACACCATTAATCTTTATGCCTTCTTTATATTTTTCTAAAGAAGATTTAAATCTGAGTAGATAGTGATAATATACACTATTGTCACTATGTAATGTGTATTAATATCTAGAGACGTGGTGGCTCAGTGGGTAAGATGCTGAGCTTATCGATCAGAAAGGTCAGCAGTTTGGCGGTTCGAATCCCTAGTGCCGCGTAATGGAGTGAGCTCCCGTTACTTGTCCCAGCTTCTGCCAACCTA
>JANHGC010005061.1:285488-299426 GCA_027560395.1 Boaedon fuliginosus | reverse complement strand
ATTTGTGGAATTAACGTGGCATAGCTTGCCTTATAATAGAATTAAGTTAGAGAAGGGAAATGGTAAAAAAACAAATGTTTATGGAATATGTGAACAAAAATAATTATACCTAACACAATATTGTGGATAGGGAATGAATTACTTGGAACTATTTAAAAATGAATTTGAAATGATCAAATTATATAAATAACTAAACTCAATTTTTCTAGCATTTAAAGAGAAATGATAATTAGAATTAATTTATTACTACCATGTGAATTAAAATAAGCATAATATGCAAATTAATTGAATCCATGAAATTAATTTGGTGTAAAAATTGGAGAGATGTGTTGATATAATTGAGAAATGCATTGATCTGGAAACTAAAGAGATTTTGAAGATGATCATCAGGATGATTTTGAATTTGGATAATTGAAGTGAATTTATGATGTATCGGACAAATGTTTATTGGATAATCTGAAGAATGCCCACAATGACTCTTGTTTGTGCAAAAAGATTATATATGTAAAGGAAAAACTATAAAAATTTCTTAAAAAAAAAAGAAAAGGAAACAAGAACAATGCCACAGGCAAGAATGAGCCATTAGGCTAATTCTCAAAAGACAGATAAGGAATGTCAAAGAAAGAAATTTTTCTAACTTTTACCATCTTTGCTTTGCAAAGGAGCTAAGGAGTAGTTAAAACCCTTGTTGTGGCAGAAAAATCAGAAATAATTCATGAAACCACAATTTTTAATTACCTCTTCATGTTTCATACTTCACGGTAAGCCACAGTTCAAATAAATAAACCAGTAACAAACAGTGATTTACTGTCTTAAAAGAACCCAACAACAATGGCTTATTCCTTGTTCCTGTTTGCACTTTGCACTAAACTGCAAAGAAAACATGTAGGAAGCTTTAATGAACAATCCAGAGATGTTTCGTGCAGCATTTTTCCATACTAGGCATCCTGAAGCGCAAACTTTTCCAAGCGCCTTTCTTACTGATCTTTGACCTGTCATGGCTGAACTCTGCCTATAGAAACACTTGTTTAATGGTTTAAGCTGGCTGCCAAGGTGGGGATGGGGGGAATGGGATGCAGCCTCTTCCTTGAACTCTTGAGGGAAGGGAGGTCATGATGAGCTTCATTGAAAGAAGTTATTAAATCTCTTCAGGCTCCAGTCAGGTCTTGCTGCTTGGTGAAAGTTCTCAGTAAGAAGTCAATTGTTTCCTTTAATCTCTCACTCTTTATCTTAAATTCAGTCATTTCAATACCTTACAAAGGCCTGCTTGCATTTTTAAATTCTGGCCATACATTTAGTCTTAATAAAACATGACAAAGGGGTCTGCCACTTGCATAGTAACAATAGATTTGGGTTGAGCAGGAACAGGACAGATGCATTCAGCTGGGGTCCATTTTAGCAACAGCACCATAGTTTAACATTGTCACTACAAGCACTGGTGAATCCTGTCTCCAGGGCCTGGAGAATATTTGAGCAGCAGGAGCTATTTCAGACCTTGGCTTTTGAATTTGGTTTAGTTTAAATATTTTATGTGAAAACACTTATCTCTGAAACCGTACCAAGCATAGTTTGTTATCTTTCATTTTTCATCTCTAGGCTGTAGTTAAACAGCACTTATTACATGTGCTTGTAAAAATCACTTTATGGAACTGAAACTGGAGTCAAATCCTTTAAGTTGTAGTTTAAAATCTAGCTGTATTCTCAAAGCATTTTAGCATCCTCTCAATGTAATGCAAAATATGTATAATTTTTACGGCTTGTTTAGAACCTTTATAGTTATGTATCTACTTCCAGCAATAGAGGTAGCCCTCAACCTACAACCTCAATTGAGCCCAAGATTTTTGTTGCTAAACGAGACAGTTGTTGTGAATTTTGCCCCATTTCACAACCTCTCTTGTCACAGCTCTTAAGTGAATCACTGCAGTTGTTAAAATGGTGACACAGTTGTTAAGTCAATCCGGCTTCCCCATTGACTTTGCTTGTCAGAAGGTCGCAGAAGGGGATTGTGTGATCCTAAGATACTGCAACCATCATAAATATGAGTCAGTTGCCAAGCATCTGAATTTTGACCACGGTCATAAGTGTGAAAAAAGGTCATAAAAAGTCCCTTTTTTCAGTGTCTTTGTAACTTTGAGCAGTCACTAAATGAACTGTTGTAAGTCGAGGACTAATCATACAGGTAGTCCTCGACTAAGCTACCAAGCCACCACCCCTCCCATGTTTGGTAGAAAAACTTTTATAAGTTTTAAAAGTTTTTAAGTATAAAATCGCATTCTTGAATAGGAAAAAATGAAATTCCTCTTGATTGGGGTTCTCCTAATATCCTGTGAAGTAGCTATATCATTCTTGTTTTGCTCTAGTTATGGGTGAACTGGTTCCAGATTTTTCCAGCCTGACTGATGATTGAAACTGATGCCATCATATTTACTGTTATATTATCTGTTGAGTTTTTATCTCATCAGTTCATGGAGTGCTTTGGGATTTCCATATTTTATAAGACATAAGGGTGCATGTAAACTGCATACCATACTGCTGCTGAGTTTTTAATTTTATTTTTCCAAATGCATATCGTCTGATAATGAATTTGCATATTTGAACCAGGATTGAATTTGAAACGTGTAGAAGAAGCCAACTTTATGTAGCAACTCTCACTGAGCTTTATGTTGGAAATGTTTAGAGTCAGTCTCAATATTAATGACACAAATATTACTGCTACACAGTTAATTAAAAGATATATCTGCTAAGTATCGCAGCCCCTCTTGCAAAGGAATTTTAAGAGCTATATTAAAAGATGGTAGAAATTTCTAATGGGGAATACCCACCTCCTTTCATTTTTAGAATCTCTTATAGCTAATTAAATTAGGGTTTTTAAAAAAGGGTTTGCAGTATTAATAGCCACCTTTTAAGAGTGCTTCTGCACTCTCCCCCATACCACAACTTCAGAAAGAACTGGAGTGATTTATCTCCCAAGTGTCATTGGGTATAGCACAAGGTTTGTGAACTGCCTGTGAGACCCACACTTCCTAGAGACGCTGACAGGACCTTTTTCCCCTGCTGTATCCAAGCAGGATAATAAGGGCTGTGACATGAAAGAACCCAGGTTTATTCCTCCCTCTTTCAAACTCTGCCAGCCCCCTGTCTCTCTTGGCGGTGGACAACTGAAAAGTCATTAAGGTAACCGGCCTCTCCACTTCTTAAAGCTTGAAATGACCTTGAAATTCATGGTGCCAGCCATTCGATACCGGCTTGGCCCTCCTCCCTTCCACGAGGGAGACAAAATCCTGTTCCTCTGGCCTCAAGTACAGCTCCTCTTTGTGCAGAGGTCAAACAGGAGGCTGTTCTGTCTCAATGAAAGAGGCACAGAGATTCCTTTTTGTTATTGCTTAGGGAGAAAAAGAAAGGGAGAGAGAAAGACGGACATTGGCAACTTGGCTTTTCAGCGGCTCCTAATCTCCTCTACAACAGTAGAAGCAATAGAGGGCTGGTTTCAGAGAAAACTTTGCTGAAGCTCTAGCTTCTGGTGCCAGTCTCAGCTTTTCTTTTCCTTAAGACAAATGAGCATGCAAGCAAGGACAAAAGAGTTCTGGGGTAACTAAGAATGAAAGTAGTGCAACTGGCAAACCCCTAATTCCAAATACTCTTATTTGTGCCCAGCCTGTGCAGTACCCAAAGATAAATAAAGGCCCTGTGTCTGCCTCTAAAGGGGCATCCTTGGAGCTCTTGAGGAATGTGATCCATCCCAAACACTGTAGTTATTCCTTGTTTTGGGATGCAGTTAATCAAGAACATGCCTCAAATTATCCGGTTTGAGTCCCTCTCTCCTCAAATGAGTCTCATCTGATTCTGGAATTAGCAGCTGCTGTCTTGTCAGCAAGTGTTTGAACTACCAGGCAAAATGTTTTGGACAAAAAGTGACAGGAGGGATGAGGGGAGAACATGTTTGTGTGAACATCTACAACACACATGCACAGTCACGCATATTGCCTTCACTGCATTTGTTTAGATTTTATACGTACAGCCCTGCTTTTTGATAATACAGTGATGTATACTAAATAAAAATCGGTGTAGAAGCATCAATATGGATTGGATCTTTTTTTGTTTTGTTTAAAAAACGTAGAGGATACAGCTGTCTAAAAACTTTTCAGAGAATGGGGGGGGGGAAGTATTGCCTCTCCCTCCCACCCCCACAGTACACATAATTTGTTTGTTCCTTTAGGTGAAGCTTTACCATTCAGATAGGTGTGATTGGTGATTCTTGCCTTTTTTGATAACTGAATCAGGAAATTGTGGGTACTGTTTGGGGAGGGTGTGTGTTAGTTTAATGCTTTTATTTTGTTTCTTCAAATTCCATTTTTATGTTTCCTTTTATGTCAAAGATGCTTTCCATGTAATTTAGAAAACTAAGATTTTTAGAATACTTGGCAGAGGACTAGAAAATATGTGGAGGTTCAGCTTTTTGGACAATCAGTGGAAAAAAATGTTAAAATGTAAAACATTTACATATTTTGAATATTCAAATATTCTAGCCACCCTCACATCTTTTGCCATATTTTTTTTTCTTAAAAAACATGAAACGGAGTACTGCAGTAAAAGCCTGAGATCACTTCTCAAAGGCTGCTTCAGTACAAGGGTGTTTGAAAGTTGCCTTTGATATAGTGCAGAAAAAGCCTTGCCTTCCAATTTATGTGATCTGCTTTGATCATGAGGACTTCTCCAGAAGTCATTGCCAATATCTCCCAGCATCCTTCTGCATTGCCTATGCTAAGTGGAGGCACTAGAAATTCAACAATATCTAGAGTGCCATACAATACTTTCCCCTACTTTAGCCGTTGTAACCCGGTTTGAGCTTTCCTTGACATTTCACTCAGAAATGTCAGAGAGAGTGAAGACTTCAGTTCAGAGAGAAGATTTCATTTTTCCATAATTTGTTTTCCTATGCTTCTTTTGCAGGTCTCCTACATTTGCTGGTGGTCTCTTTGCCATTTCCAAGTCCTATTTTGAACATATTGGCTCCTATGATGATCAGATGGAGATCTGGGGAGGAGAAAATGTAGAGATGTCTTTTCGGGTAAGAAGGAAAGCTACAAAATATTCCTTGGAAGTAGAGCTATGTTTAGATATAACATTTTTCAAGGAGGGGACGGAGTTAACCAGTTCTCTGAAAAAGCTATCTTTAAATAGTAAATGAGAACTAACAGATTATCATTGACTGATATCAGTCATGGTGAACTTTTTGGGATCCACCTGTCAAAATTTTGGAAAATGCCTAACTTGACTCCGCAGGCATGTCACACACCTTGCATCCCCTGAACAAAAGGGAAACGTTCCTTTACATATTTATTTTTTAAAAATGCATTCCAATCTTGAGTGGTGATTCTAAGTATTGTATAGCAAAGATATTATGTATTATAATGTCAAATAATTGCAAAAATGAAATATGAGTAAAACTCATTTTCAGAAAGTCTGGAGGCTGTGGGAAAGGGCATCCTGTTCTTGCACATCCCTGAATATTGCTTGAGAATAGAGCGTACTTTTGAGACATTTTTGGGTGTTGATGAACACTAGCGTGTCACCCAAAACATCATGGCATGTCACATTTGAACACATACCATAAGTTTGCCATCACTGCCTGATAATGCTGGTTCAGGATTTTGGGGTTACATTTGTCAGTTTACTTTCCCCATGAGAGAATTAGGTTGGATATATCTTGAAAAATATGAAAATTTCAGAACGAAAATCTATAAAATAATTAAAAGGCCAATATACAGTGCCAAATAATATATGGATTCCTTCTGAGAGGTTTGTATTGAATTTTATTATTTTTACCCCCTAACTTGTTTTAGAATAAAGATTCATTATTTTTTTCCTGTCTAGTTTGTCCTAACAATAATCTCGTTGGGACAAATTATGCTCAATGATGTAAAATTACTCAGTGAGTTTTCTTGGTAAACTTCAGCCTGAATTTACACTGAAGTCCACTGCTTCCTTAACTGTGGGCTTTATTCCTTGAACTGTATATACTTTAAATCAGGGGTCCTCAACCCACAGGCCATGGCCCACCACCAGGCTATGACCTGCTCAAAACCGGACTGTGCAAGCGATGAGCAAGTGCCCATGAAGCTCCACTCACACGAGTGGTGGGCCCTTCCACTCGCATGCAAACTCCACTTGTGCAAACAGAGTACAAATGGAGATCCATGTGCGAGTGGAGGGTACTTGTACTCGCGCATGAAGCTGCCCTCATGCGAGCAAAGGGTACTCGTGTGAGAAGCTCTGCTCATGCATAGCTTTATTGAAACTCTGTGGGCATGCATGCGCCTGCCACTCACACGCTCCCCCCCGGCATCAGCCCAGACTGCCAAGGTAGAAAAGGTTGGGAATCACAGCTTTAAGTGGACGTACAAAGTTATTGTCATGTTTCTTCACATAAATGTTATTTTATTTCTGCTCTGTTATGATTTAGGTTGTATTTACAACCTAATGCTTAAAATGTGTGAATGTGGTATAAAGTATTAATGGCATCATGTAACCTAACAATGCATAGAATTTAGGTTGTATTTACAACCTAATACTTAAAACGTGTGAACGTGGTGTAAAGTTGTAGCAGTGTCATGTAACCTAACCTAACAGCATAGAATTTGTTATAATAAACTTAAAAGTCATGATAGATCAACCTGGGATTGATTACATAGATCTGGTGCACATTATCCTAGCTCTGTACTTTCAAAATGGAAAGGAGTTATGTGATAGTAGTTGCAATTGTAGCAGCAGAAAGTCATAATAAAGAAAGCAGTAAAAAGAAAGTAAAGGGAAGAAAATAGAAGTAGTAAAGGTCTTAAAAAGAAAGTAAAGAAAGTAGAAGTAGTAAACAAAGTAGTAAAATTTAAAAAATGGCTCTGTATTGTTGGAAAATTCTAAGAGTATCTGGGAAAATTCAAGCATCATCTATTTTACTATTGATATTGTGAAGAGGAAATGAATTAGGAACTACAGAAGTTCCCCCCCCCCCAATATTTTGCAGTGCAGATGTTTAAGTGGATGCTTTGTTGATAACTTTGCACATAAAGATTTTTTAAAATGTTAAAAGTGAGATCTTAAATGCTGTGTAGCGTGCCACCCTGTGGTAAAAAAGAATATGAGAAACAGGAATACAGATTTTTTTTTTTTAAAGTGAGGCTAAGAACCTCTGGTCTAAGTTGCAATTTCCTGTAACTACCTAAAACAAATATAAGTTTTTCTGCCTTCAATAGGTACCTTTAAAATGGGACAATGGTCTCAGATTAAATAAGAATACAGAAGCCTTTTGTTTCGCTTTTGTCTAACCAAAGTCGGGCATAATGTTAAATTCCAGGTCACCTTCCATCCAAGTTAATGCATGTGTTTATGTATGCTTTCAGCTTTGCTTTTGCTCTGATGATATTTTGTTACCCAGCATTAAAAAGATTATTATTAATAATAATAAGACAAAACCAACCCTAGCAGTGAACATGTTTTGCAAGACCAAGAATGGCAGAGAACTGGAGAGAACCAGAGTCCTTAAGCATGGATGTCATCTCAAGGCACAGAGATGCACTTGCTTCCCAAGCCTTGCTTGTGGCCTGTTCAAAATTGCTACCAAGTTGTTTTAATGTGTCAGAGGTGAAATTATTTATTACACATTTAGTGTATGCCTTAATTCATAAATGTATTACTAATTAAATTACATGAAGTTACATTTTTGTCCTGGTCCTCAGTGGCTAAGAATGGCTCTCAGATGGAAAAGATTACATGCTTTGTTTATCAACATAGTATTACCGTTATTTATCCAATCCAGATGCAGGTTGAGTAAATCTTTAACTAAAGCCACCTCTCTGAGATGAAGATTCTTTGGAGAGTGGTCCCTACTAGGTTGAACCAGTCCCAGGTTTTGGTCAGAGGAAGCTGAAGTATTGCACTTCCTCAGACTTGAATGCTGTTGATCTTTAGAGCTCTTTGGTTTTCTGGGGCAAGACTCCAGTTTACCTTTTAAAGGGACCACTTTCTTTTAAAGCAGGGAAAAAACTGGTATCAAACTTGAAAGATATAGACCTTTTCTCCTGAAGATATTGGTTGCAAACACAAAGCTGCCACCCAATCTTCCTAAGAAGATACTCTCTTGTGGTGGCGCGGTGGATAGAATGCAGTATTGCAGCCTAACTCTGCCCACTGCCAGGAGTTTGATCCTGATTGGCTCAAGATTGACTCAGTCTTCCATCCTTCCAAGGTCGATAAAATGAGGACCCAGATTGTTGGGGGCAATAAGTTGACTCTGTAAACCACTTAGAGAGGGCTGTGAAGCACTATGAAGTGTTATATAAGTCTAAGTGCTATTGCTACTTGATGGCTGCTTCTGCCCTGAAAGGGCCTGATTTTAGGCAGCTGGAATCTGATCCTGCTTCCTGTTTTAAAAAAGAAAAGATGTGCAAATTTCACACCTTATTTCCTTTGCTTGGCTCTGGCATTCAGTGTATGATTTTTTAGTTTTCTCATGGTTTGAATGGTATTCTTCCCCTCTGCCTTGCATCCTCAGGTTTGGCAGTGTGGAGGCCAGCTGGAGATAATTCCCTGCTCCGTAGTTGGCCATGTGTTCCGGTCCAAGAGTCCACACACCTTCCCCAAAGGGACTCAAGTCATTTCTAGGAATCAGGTGCGCTTGGCAGAAGTCTGGATGGACGACTATAAGGAAATCTTCTACAGAAGAAACCAGCAGGCCTCCCAGATGGCCAGAGAGGTATGAAGTACTTTCCTTGAGAACTACTTCCCTTAATGTACAAAATCTTTAAATTCTAAATATTTGATTTAATGGATTCTGTTTCTTCTAAATAAAGGCAAGATTCACCAGCATAGTTTCTGGGAACCTTACTAAAGGGAGATAAATTTTAGAGCCTTTTCCAGTCATTATTTCAATGACTTAGACACCCTGAGGTGGCCTCGTTTCTAGAACTGAAGTGACTGGCAAGAGATTTGATACAAAAACTGATCCATTGATAAGATTATAAAATGGACTTTGGGCTTTATCCGCAAGGACCTCCAAGATCTAATGAAGGAGAAAACTTGGAGGATCTCAGGTTTAGAATGTTCCATATCTGAAAGTAATCCTAGAAATCAAGTTCCATCTGGAACTGTCTCAGATTTAATCTATGGATTAAACATATTAAAGAATAAAGACAGTGAAGACCTTTAGTTATTTTAGTAAACAAACTGAAAATGGCCCAGTTATCTGCTTTATGTGATTGTTTTTAAACATGCACGTGTTACGGCTTTATTAGAAAACATATGGAGACCTCAGTGAGCGACTGCAGCTGAAGGAGCAGTTACACTGCAAAAATTTCACTTGGTATCTACAAACTGTTTATCCTGAGATCTTCATTCCAGACCTCACTCCAGCTTTCTATGGAGCGGTAAGTGAAAATACAACTTGTCAAAATAACCTATACAAATAACAGGGTGCCTGGATGAATAAAATCACTACAATTATGTGGCCATCTAGTAATATCAAGCACACTGAAGTCAAGAACATTAGAAGTGAATACATCAAGAGAATGAAAATCTTAAAAGTCTAAAGTTGTTGGAGAATTGCAACCCAATCTCGGGGAACTAAATCTGATATATTCATTACTGGGGGTGGGGGTTGTATTATAAATGTTCTCTCAAACTGGCTTACAGTTGATTGAAAGACCTGAGGAAACAAAACTATCTTTATTTGGCTCTGCGTTTCCCATTCAAGCTGTTTTGCCATTGACTGATTACTTGAATGTTCATAAATACTGTAATTCCTAAAAGGATATATTAATTGACTCTTGTTAGTGTGAGGTACTTAGAGGCCAATTGAGCTCAGAAGGGAGATAAAAGAGTACATATGTTTAGAAAAAGAATGCAACATTTAAAAAGAAACACACTTTTGTCTGTTTAGGTAAAACCCGAAGCTTTGTATGAGTGTTCTGTTAATATGCTCCTAATTTTATTAAATCTATGCCACAACAGATTAGAAATGAAGGTGCCCAGCAGTGCCTGGATGTTGGAGAAAACAACCATGGTGGAAAGCCTTTAATTTTGTATCCCTGTCATGGGATGGGAGGCAACCAGGTACGGGCTTCATGAAAATGTGCTTAGCTCTCCTCCTGCAAACATTGAACATTATACCTTTCAAAAAGAGGAAAGAAGTAAAGAACCTTTGCTGGAATTAGAATGATTGCAGGATTCCATCCTTTTATGGAGAAAGTATTAGAACATAGATTAACACTACAGCTAGAACATAGAAGAATGAAAAATAGATGTAAAGAAGCTTAATATTGAAGCTGCTTGGAAAAGGGAAGAAAGGATTGTGCTGCAAAGAACCATGGAAGCATTGGGAGTTACAGTAATAGGAAATATTAAAATTTATGAATAGAAGTTGCTATGAACGAATGACGGTTGCAAAAATGTGGACGAGAGATTATATACCACAAAAAAAGTTAATTTTTAAGAATAATGACAATAAGCTGCAGCTAAGGTTAAAAGGGCAGATGAAATGCAGACAGATATGATGAAAATAAAATTGTCTTAGAAGAGGGCTAAATAATGAATATTCAGCAGAGTAGATGGGATTTCAGCTAAAGGGAAGAAAGTATTTGGGCTGAGACTGACATAAGGGAATAAGTTATTTTAGAGATTTATTTAAAATATATATATATTAAAAGTTTAAAATAGAATAATAAATGGTAATAGAAACTATTATCTTTAGAAAGAGAGTGAGAGAGATAGGGACAGAGAGAGAAAAGAAAGTATGAAAAAACTCTGCTGCCCCCAAGAAAGTGAGTTCCCACCATCATCATGGCAAGTATAAACAGTTCCATGATCTCTTCACCTCCTCTTAGCTAAGAAATATAAAATTCTTCATCCCATAATAACCCGTCTCTTAATAATTGGCAAATCAATAAGTAATGTCTTTTTCAAAGTATTGCCAGTAAAAGATCTAAACAAATCTCTGGGATTTTAACATTAATATATTTAAAACTTCACATTCTGTATCTCAATCATAACAAAATCCCATTTAAAGGGTATAAAATGGTCCCAGTATATCATAATGTAAACAAAATAAAAAAACCCAAGTTTAACATGACAAAAAGAAACCATTTCTCCTTTATAACAGACAAGCCCCCGTATACAATTTGTCAACTTATCCTGTTCAAATATACGTGACATATCTCCACTTTAAACTATAAACACAACCACATTTCAAAATAAGATGTAATCCCATCATCCTAATATAAACAAAAGAGTAAACTATAATGTAACAGTGAGAAATCATTTCCCTTTTAAAAAGACAAGTTTTCCAAAGTTTCTTAGTTTAACTTAAAAAAAGCAGTTAAATGCAAGGCCAGTTTATGTAATATAAAGTTAGTAATAGAAAGTTAGTTTATGTAATATAAAGTTAGTATTTTGTAAAGTAATGGTGGGAAAAAACTTTAACATCATAATAAATGTAATTAAATCCAGCATAACATGTTTCTTCCAATTAAGTTATCAGCAAATCCAGAAAGAACCACCCAAAATAATAATATATCCCAGGTTGAATAAACCAATATAGTAATCCTTTTTCTTTTATACAGGGGCAGTCTTTCTCTGTAATCCATTCAGATGGTTGTTGATCCATGTTATAAATTTCTTTACCTCTTTAACTGTTTTTTAAATCCAGCAAAAGGACATTAGTCCAACCGTTCTCTGGAATTATCATTTTCATATGCCGCCTCGAGTTCCCCTGAAAGGGGTGAAGAGAGGCGGGATATAAATCCAATAAATAAATAAAAATAAAAATATCCTTCATTTTTAAATCCTCATCTAGTTTTTCCTTTATATCTGATGACAAATTTTATTCAGCGTCTCATTCATATTTTCCTCAAATAAATTTTGCTGCAGCTGGTGCAACATATGGAGCTGTGCAATGGGTCCCTTGGCCACAGCTGCCACTTGCCCCTTACTCTTTAAAAAGAAGCTTAGTTCAAGAGAAGCTCAGGTAGTGCACCATTCCTGAATGGAGAAGTCTTGGCCAAGAATTTAGATGAAATTCCCTGGGTCCATGAGACCCTAATATCCACAACTGTTCAGTCTTGGTAGGATTGGTTTGGAATCAGTTCCATTCCACCCAGCCCTGCCCAGCCTCTAAGTGTTGGGATAAGAACTCAACAACAACCTTGCTGTTGTTTATAAGACTAAGCTTCTGTCCATTTTTTTATTAGTGAGAATTTGAAATGTCAGAAAGACATAAAAGTAAGCTGAATGGGTTATTTAAGAAGCTTGTTTGTCCAACAAGAGTTAAGGTCAAAGATGGATGAATGTAGCCTGAATACAGTATGAAGTAATCAGTTCAGGTACTGCTTGACTTGCGACCACAATCGAACCCAACATTTCTGTTGCTAAGTGAGATAGTTGCTAAGTGAATTTTACCCTAGTTTATGACCTTTCTTGCCCCCATTGTTAAATGAATCACTGCCATTCTTAAGTTAGTAACATAGTTGTTAAGTGAATCTGGCTTCCCCATTGACTTCGCTTGTTAGAAGGTCACACAAGATGGTCACATGACCCTGGGGCACTGCAAACATCATAAATATGAGTCAATTGCTGAGTGTCTGAATTTTGGTCACATGACTACGGGGGATTGCTGCAGCGATCATACATTTTTCAGTTCCATTGTAACTTTGAACAGTCACTAAATTAAATGCTGTGAATCAAGAATTACCTGTGTAAAAGAAGTATGTGGAGAAGTTTGGTCATATACAGGCAAGGAATTAAGTAGCTGTCTGAAGGAAAAGCAAATGAGTTGAGAGAAAATAGAGAGCTGAAAAAGTGGTAATTGGATGGAGTTTATTAAAGAGAGTGAGAGAGAGAGGGGAGGGAGGGAGGCACTCTAAAGAATGAAAAGCAATATAAGAAATATATGGAGATGGGATTTGGGAAGACAGAAAAGTCTAGAAATGTAATGAACAAAGTTGGTGCACTGAAGTTCGGTATTAAAATCTCCTTTAGAAAAAATATTAATATGTTTGGCTTTGTTTCTAGCAGTGAAAGCTTCTTATCCTTGTTTTGCTTTTAGTATTTTGAATACACATCCCAGCGAGATCTGCGACACAACATTGGCAAGCAGCTCTGCCTCCGAGCCAAGAAGGGGGCGGTGGAGCTGGGGGACTGTCGTTATACAGGGAAACACTCCCGAGTGCCAGAAAATGAAGAATGGGAACTGACGCAGGTGAGTTTAATCGGTGAACTTCACAAATACGCTCTTCTTTAAGTCATCCCTTTCCAGGATCAGCTATTTCTACCTGCAGCCAGTCTCACATTACTTGTGAGCCAAATATTTCTGACTGTTGGCACACACACACACACACACACATCAAAGTTTAGAATATAATGCCTTTCCTGCTAAGGAATCTATTAGCACATCTGGTTGTTAAATTTGCACTGACAATTAAAAATGCAATTTCCGAGTCAGTTTTGAAGGTCCTCATTTGCATTACTGGGCTCTTCCTTCAAAAGAAAATCTGAAGCAAGAGTAGCATATGAGATTGGCTGGTGATAAAAAGAACTTCAGGAAATACCTGATGCCAAAGATGATGAGTTCAGTCTCTGTTACAAAGATCATGGCTGTTTCTCCCATGGCACCAGCATCATTCCCCCCAAGGTGAGGCTGGCTCCATACTTGGTAGCTTCCAGAAATCCCTCAAAATGTGGCTATGTACAAAAGACTTGAGAATTTGAGGGACATGAAATTTACTGAGGTGGCTACATTGCTTGTAACATTGAAGATACTCTTTCCTAGTCTGTGAGATCCCACAGGGAGGGTCTGCTCCGGATCCCGTCGGCCAGACAGTGCCGGCTGGCGGGTCCGCGGGCTCGGGCCTTCTCTGTGGCAGCACCGTCCCTTTGGAACTCGCTTCCAGCGGA
>JANHGC010005061.1:229297-239746 GCA_027560395.1 Boaedon fuliginosus | reverse complement strand
GGTCAGGGGTCATGTTTGATTGCCACCCAAGTATGTGTTTGTGACCAGATTAAAAATTTTTGTGAATTTTTTGGTTGGAACCTTTCGTGACCAGAGGGACCACTGTAATCCATAATGGATAGCTCCAACCCTATAATCCTAGGTGAGAATGACCTTGAGGCATGAGGGGAAGCGATGCTGAAAATGATCAGACAAAAGAATGGGGAGCATCAGTGGCTTAGCAGGCAGAGAAAGAAACTTAGGAAGGATCCACCCTAATTGATCAGAATGTTAAAAGGGACGGTGGGAGATTTGTACTTCAAGACTTAAAAGAGTCTGTTAATGTAACTTTACAATAAAGAACAATAATCTCATTTAATTGTTTTTCCTGACTGGTCTACTTGGGAGGCTGACAAAACAGCATTGGAAGCCAAAAGCAACCAAGCTACATGGATTAATAATAGGGGAGACCCTTGTCTGAATCTTGTCTATGGAGATTGTCAGTCCTCCAGGTCATGGTTGTCCCAAAGGTGCTTTTTCAAAAAGCAGCTTTGGAAGACTTCTTCTGGGCTGAAGAAGCTTCTTGGATGAGAAGCAAAATGTCGTCAAGGAAAAACCAGAAAATCCAGTTGCCTCTTGAAAAAACACCTTTGGGTCATCTGAATCTTGTTTATCTGTAAAATGTTGAAAGCTTTTAATTGTAGAAAACTGCTACTTCATCACTCCTCAAGGATCTGAAGATCAGGGAATCTGATTCCAGATCTCCTTATACCTAGACAATATCTTTTTCCCTGTCCCTTAAATAACCATATGTATTTTTGCTTCAGCTCATTCCTAGTTTTTTCCCAGAAGCTAAAGAAGAGAATGAGAACAAACTACCCTTGGGGTTCCTTTTCAAGGTAAGATGCAGAAATCAAAGAGCTGGCTTTTACGCTTCCCCAGCTAATGAGTCATAAAAATCCAGATATGAATTAAGGGAGGGTGTTAATTCCAAGCCTTGCCCACTGAGACCATTGTTGACTTTTTTTATTTTTCTCTAAAATTATTTTTTCAGCCTTTTTTGTAGTATTCAATTTGGAAGTGGGATGGATGGATGAAGAGCTGAGGTGCCCATTCTACCCTACCCTGTTTCATTATGTTCACATTTTATGTTCCAGGCTCAAGCAACTCAAGCTCATGCTTCAGAAGATGACAATCATCTTCGGTTTGGAGAAGGAGATATCATACTTGTGATATCAGACATGCAAGCGGAGGTAACAACTGAGGACTTGCTTGGCATGACAATTTGAATTACATTGGGCAAAGGAGGCTATAATTCAGGGGTGGGAGTCTCTTACTTCACCCATGTCGTACTGAACTATGACTCCCAGAAGATCCAGCCAACATGATCAAATCCCTCTGCAACCTCCTACGTGGGATTGATAGCCATATTTATGATATTCATCTGCTATAATGTTTCCCACTCCTTCTCAACCCTTGTGAGATTGGGTATGCTGAGAATTAGTGCCTGGCCCAAAAGCATCCAGTGACCTTCCGGGCCAAATGAAGATTCATTTAGGATTTTGCAGACCTAAAATAGCATCCATAACTATCTTTTTTTCTGCCAGTCTGGTGAAACTAAATTCCGAATAATAAACACTATTATCCTGTAAAGGTAGTAAACCTATTATCAGCTTTTCCACCATAATCTATTATGCCCACTGATTTATCACATTCTGCCTGGACATAACTTCCTATCTAACAGATTCTGACAGCTTCCTGCCCAATCCACCAGCTACACACTCCTGAGTCTGGATGTTTTATTTTTTTCCATCAAAGACTGGCAGCCTTGACCCCATAACTCTTGAAAGCAATGAGTAGTGACTTGAAATTCATGGTCCTTGGGTCACATGCAATCCTCCAAGGAATTTTCTGCAGCTTATAACCATGCTTTCTAGGCACTGACAGACAGGTGATGCCCATAGGCTGCATATACAAAGCAGCTCAATCTTCTCAGAATTCTCACCTGTAAGGGGCACAAGTGATAACCTCAAAGGACAGGAGGAAGAGTGCTACCAAGGCAACAGTCAGATAAGAAGGGCTTGAGCCCAAGCCAAAACAATAACTTGAGAAAAACATCTCAGAAGGAGACGCACATCTAGACTTACAAGACTCTATTACTATATCTGTTACAATAAAAGTAGTCCTGACCTGTAGGACATCATTGGTTTCTTCATCCACCTGAATGGGCTGATACCACCTGCTGATAGATCTTGTGGCAAGCGTTACTTCTGAGGTGATGTCTGAGCATCTGAGCAGTGGCAACAGGGAGGCAACTCTTAGTCCAGAAAGATGGGCCATGGAGCTGGGCTGCTAGAGGGAGGGAAAGCAGTAGAGCTGAAGAGGAACACCAAATCTGTTCACCCTGTATGAGGGTCTCTCTCTCTCTCCCTAGCAAGGAGCAGGAAAGAGCGTGCACACAAGCTAGCTTTTTTCTGCTAGGAAAGAAGGTCTCTGTCCAATAGAGAGAAAAGAGAAGGGAAAGTCAATGAAGGAAACAGTAAAGCCAGATCTCTCTGCTCAGAAACAAGTAAGAAGGAAAGGAAAAGCAGGATTTGTGCAGTTCTTGGAAGGACCAATTCCTAGATTATATCACCCAACATATGTAGGATGATATTGATATACGTAATAATATCCTAATGGAAAATATGATATTGAAAAAATACAGTGTGTATCAACCCGGTAACTAAAGCAAATTAAAAACTGGGGCCAGCTATAAAACAATAGTCTTGGTAAAAATAAAATAAAAAAGTATTTAATATGTATGTGTTTAATAGTAATACCATTTGCCAGTAACTCATCAGGGACTTTTATATTAAAAAAAAAAGTTTCAGAGTCATGGCCCTTGGGCTAATTAACTAGTCCTCATGCACACTTATGGTAGTTTTGAGTCTAAAATCCCTGATCTAGAACAGTTCAGGAGGGGCAGCCACTATATTGAACTGCAGAAGAGAGATTAAAGGAAGAGCACTTTTGGGAGTTGACTTCTTGGTCCAGTGTTGGACTCTGCATAGTATGGTGTGATGTATACCTTGCCTTCTTCAAGTCTTGAACCTTGGACCTTCTCTTCCTTGCAAAGCAGGACCTCCATTTGACAAAAAATAAGGTGTCACTTGGAGTCACCTGTTCTGCAAATGTCCTTGCTGAAAATGCCATGCTGTTTAGAGGGAGTGCAGAGCTGCTACTGTTGTTGCCATTAGGTTTCAAGTCTATTTACTTCTCTCTCTTTGTATGTTTGGGTCTGATATGACTATAGCCCTCCATTAATCATTAACTCTCCCTTTAGCAGAAACAACACTGAGCAGTTTCCCCCCATATAAAAGGAGCTACAGGTAGCCCTCGACTTACAACAGTTTGCTTAGTGACCATTGAAGTTACAATGGCACTGAAAAAAGTGACTTATGACCATTTTTCGCACTTTTTTGCAACTATTGCAACATCCCCATGGTCATGTGTCGGATGCTTGACAACTGACACAGATTTATGATGGTTTGCAGTGTCCCAAAGTTATGTGACCACTTTTTGCAACCTTCTGAGAAGCAAAGCCCATGGAGAAACCAGATTCACTTAACAAAGGTGTTACTAATTTAACAACTGCAGTGATTCACTTAACAAATGTGGCAAGAAAAGTCGTAAAATGGGGCAAGACTCACTTAACAAATATCTCACTTAGCAACATAAACATTGGGCTCAATTGTGGTTGTAAGTTGAGGACTACTTGTATTGTGTGCATGTATATGTCTGTATGTATCTATAGATTAAGGCACCAGGCTAGAAACTGGGAGACCATGAATTATAGTCCCACCATAGGCCCAAAGACAGACAGCTGATTTCGGGCTGGTCCCTCCCTCTCAGCCCTTGGAAGGAGACAAGGGCAAGCCACTTCCAAATGTTGCCAAGAAAACTTCAGGGACTAGTCAACCCTTATAAACATTGCACTGTTGTCATAATGACTATCACTTGTAATGCTCTACATTTAGCATCTTTGAAGACTTATTTTCTATGCATAAGGATTCAAGTCTCCTTTCCAAATTTCTAAATTATAATGAACAGCCGTGCGCTTAAGCTCTGACTGAAGTTTGTTTGCTTGTTTTCTTTTCTAGGAAAAAGGATTTTGGATGGGAGTAAAAGAAAGTGACTGGAAGGAAAACCAAGATATGCTACAGAAAGGCATTTTCCCCCAAGCCCTCATCAGATCGGTCCCTCTGAAATAAGCTCAAAAGCAACAGAATGAAGAAAGAAAGAACAAGGCCGCATTTTGCAAAATATAGTTTTCTATCATTATTAAATCTTTTTTTCTTCCAGGCCAGCTGCCTCACATCAATACAATACCATGCAGGTGGCAATATTTATGATATATGAACCTTTGAATAATATGAGTTCCATCTACGGTATTATAAGTCAGAAACTGGCAATCTTTGAAAGAAATGTGTCCTTCTGAGGCCTCTGCCTCAGAAGTACTTTTCTAAAATGGAACATCACCCTAAAGAATCCTATTATAGAATAGCTGGTAGCCTACTTTACAGGATACGGTTGGGGTTTCCATTTACCCACCCTGACTCCTCAGAGAAGTCCTCTGTTTAAGCTAGTTGCAATTTCTTTGCATTCATCTATGACAAAATAATACAATTAATAATTGCAATTCAACCTTTTCCAGAATAAGTTAATGATTATTCAGAGAATGGGAAAAGTAAGAGAGACAATTAACTTCTATTCTGTAAGGATGAGAGGTAGGGGGCACTTAAGGAAATTTTACATGATGAGATTATCACTTTGGATAGGGAGATCACACATTAAAGTTCATATATAAAACATATTGCACAAAGAAAAGAAAATATATTCTGTATATAAGGAAAAAGACATCTTCCACAACATGTAATTCTGTGTGCGCTGGGACTTTTCTCCCATTTATGAGGAATCACTTAATTATGCCATTTATCTGTTTGTAGTTAGAAGCAGTTTGTTATGGAAAAATCTTACTGCTTTATTTTGTTTTTTGTATATATGAATCTCTAATCAGGCATTTTGGACTAAAATAGAGGGTATTTATACAATCCTTTTGAATCCTGGAACTGCCTTCCATGCTCAACTGCTTCTGAACTCTTCCCAGTTTTTCCAAGATTGTCCATTTTATCACGTTGTCAAGCACATTATATTCTGTTTTCTCTTATTTTAGACCAATGGCCCTTACAAACTTTTGGGTACCAGGAACTGGTTCCGTGGAAAGAGGTTTTCCATGGACCGGATGGGGTGTTGCCTGTATGCATGGCCTATTTTCTGGCATGCCGTGGCTCGGTGCCAGTCCATGAACCGGGGGTTATGGACCACTGTTTTAAACCACTGTTTTAACTAGAAATGTCTGGTTTTGGGCACCTACAAATGAAGCATTAGGATTACAGCTCTCATCTGTTGCTTGCTTGAAGCATTTTATTATGATCATGGATGGTAATCATTGATTGACCTATCTCCTCCAAGTCAATCACTTGGATACCTTTCAAGAGGTATTGTAAATATATCTGTACCTATAGTAGTTAATACAAACGTAATTCTTTTCCGCCTAACACATAATAAAACATGTCTGCATTTCAAATTCAAACACGTGCATCTGATTTCTTCAACCTGGTGCTCTGTTATATCTTTGGAGGTGTAATTCATTGCTGACTTGAGGAGAAGCTAATTTGGGGGAGATTTATCTCATCTATCGAACATTCAGGAGCAATTTTTTTTGTGCAGAGCTGCTGAATGGTCCCCCAAACATTAGCAGCTCACTACTTCGTATGTTTTGCTGCGAACGAATTATATAACTTCAGAAAAAAAGGGTGGTTTGGGGCTACATAAGCTATACTGGGTTGCAGGAATCTTCCATCCTCCAACCCCATCTTTAATTTTGGCAACCTCAGCAGCTTTGAATAAAGTGCCTCCTGCTGAACCAAACTGTCCTCCCTTATTAGTAAGTGACACAAGAACATTATGCCCCCCCCCTTTCTCTTTCTCTTTCTCTCTCTCTCTCTCTCTCTCTGTCTCTCATTGGCATTACAAAGAGTTAAGGAATAAGCATCCTGATGACTCGGCTGTTTATTATCAACGTAGTGAAACTGGAAAGGTGAGATGGGCAAGGGAACGCCTTAGCCTACTGACTAGAAAGCTAGGAAGCAGCTTCAGGAAGAGAAGAAATATCCATGCTAGCGGAGCCGGGGAAGAAATTCAACAAATTTGTCAAGCCAAAATTATTTTCCCAACAATCAGGATTGCTCCAATCAGGTAAGCACTGGTTAGGGAACCAATTTAACCCCAGGATTAATTGAAAATAAAATAGAAAATGCAATTATTTCTACATCTGGGATAGTTAAATGCTCTGAACTATGTTTACACATGAACGGAGGCAGTGCTGCTCCCAAGCACGTTCTCCAGGCACACTAAGAGAATTGTAAAATACATGCACCACTAATTTCGTGCAGTGTGTCGGTTATCTACTTTCCCCAATATTTTTCTTGTCTGCTGGTGTTTTTTATTTTTACTGAGATTCCCCTAAGGACCAGCCACTTAAGTTTCTTGAATGCTGGCGTATACTTTTGATGAAAAGGGGGTGAACAAAAAGCTTTGAAACCTGCAGAGATAAAAACATTAAGTGAGGGCTTTGATGCAAAACTTTTTTTCTTTTGTTCTAACTGCTTTTTGATATGGTATGGTAGTGATAGGGGAGTATAAAAACAAATCAAGTGACTGAGTCCTTTGCTATCAAATTCAACATTTATAACTGCATACTTTTCAAATCTGGCATCCATCAGTGTGGATCATCTTTATTTCATGAATTAATGAGAAATATAAATAGGTAGTCAGACGTTTGGAAGAATCACTAAGAATGTTTCATTCTATGGAACTGATTTCAATTTTGCTTAAAAATAACCTAGGTGTGTGAGGATACTTTTAATATGCAACACACTTGATTTACACTGGTCATTTTAAATCAATCCTTTCATTTCCAGTTCAGTGATAAAAGAGTGCTGATCAATTACGCAAGCATATGAGATCATGTATGCAGGAAAAACTTGTATTTTTGTTCTCAAGCTTATAGCATTGTAGCTGCAGAACTGAATTCCTGCACTCGTTCTTACTTGCAGCCATGCTACTATTTGTGTACAATTTTCTAAGATGTAATTGCAGCATTGTCTTACTATCCGCTCCAACACATTTTTTTTAAATCCTTTTCTTGAAAAACTACTTTTTGAAAGAATTGAAAAGAAAGGAAGAGGAATAAGAAGAAACAAGCACTTTGGAGAGGAAAGGAGACACACAATCAATTTATTAGTTATTTGTAATTAATTGCTATAGCCATGATACACTGTGGTAACCGGTGCAACGTGCCTAGCTCTATTCACAAAGTCAACAAGAAGCCAATGAGCAAATCTGCTCATCTACACAACAGGCCCCTTGATAAGACGTTTAGCTGAAATATCTGCTACTACTTTGCACATCTGGCTAGAAAGCAATAGACAAGAAGCAATTTCTACACTGCAGGTAATGCTTGCTTTCCTTGGCTAATAGTTTCGTGTTCTTTTGAAATTACTAGTATCTTTCATATTGCACTCCTGGACAACTTCAGCAGAAAAACCAAATGCTGCAACAAACATACCGGTATATTTGATTGGTTTGGATTTTTTCCAAAACTCTTTTAAAGCAACCAGAATTGCCAAAAATAAATTGAAAACATTCAGACGAATACATGTGGTTTATGTATATCAATGATTTACTGAGCCAATCAAATAATGCTTCATGAATTGTGCTATTTGTCTATGCAGAATCTGGATCCATCCAGTAGTTCAAAAACATTTGGAAACAAGCATATAACAAAATCATCCTCATCACTGGAATTCAATAATTCAAACCAGGCTTGAAGAAAGAGATACATATGAGGGAAAAGTCAGCTTTAAAAATCTGTTTTATAAAACTTTCTTGAATGTTTGGTATAAATGGAATAATGTTTAGACTTGGATTTTTGGTGATTACTTAAAGAAAACAGTTAGGATTTTGAACTTTGAAAATGTGATATGGGTATGGATGAGACCCAAAACTACTCTGTTTGCAAAATGAGATGATGTATGTAAAGGAAAAATAATAAAAACCATTATTTAAAAAAAACCTTTCTTGAAGGTCTTGGACCAAAGTTATAAAACAAGACCATACAAAGGGATTCCCATTAACTCAGAAAACCTGGTTGTTTTTCCTCCCAACTAGATACCTTGACAGTGACCTAAAGCCAGGTCTTAAAAAATGGGAGCGTTTTTCATGCAAGTTGGAACTTCTGAATAAAAGGTAGAATATAAATTGTAGAAGTAATAACTAAAGTGTTTCGATGGATAAAGATTATTCTTTTGTTAACCTATGGTGCTTCAGAGAAGGCTTTTATTCTAAAAAATGGCTCTACTTGGACAATGAAATTCCACTCTCACAAAACGTGGTCATCTTCCATGTGTAATGTTCCATATGTCCACATTGTTTCTTCTTCTTTATCCCTCTCAACACACATGCAATGTGTGAAAGAACAAAAGATAGAATACACTAGTTGTGAGATGAGGTAATGGTAGGAGCCATTTGTCTGGAAGGATCTCAGAGAGAATTAAGTCCGTAGACCATAATAATTAGTACTTTGAAACAGACAAATCCAAATTGGTAAAGAGTACTGTTGACTCAAAGAGATGTGTCAACAGTATTCTTATTTTCTGTTCCTGTTGGCCTTTGGGAAGCTGCTTGGTAGGTCAGTTAGAATTTCCAATTAAGATTGGACACCTCATGTTAATGTAGCGTATACATAACAAAGCAGGGTTAACTCAAAATGTATTGGGAAAAATGAACTTTTTAAGAGGTAGACTGGGATGTGGCATTAAATTAAGGCCAAGTGACCATTCCTTGCATCTTAATTTACAAATGGAGCAGCATGCTTGTTGTCTCTCAAAGCTCTCCAGATTGCCTAGTTTTGGAGGATATCTGTGTGTGTGCCTTCCAATCAGTGTTGTCTCCTGGCAACTACCTGGATAAGTTCCTGCAATATTCTTGGCAAGATTTCAGAAGTGACTTGCCATTGCCTCATTCCTAGGGCAAAGAGAGAGAAAGAGGGAGGGAGAAAGAGAGGGGGGAGGGAGAAAGAGAGAAAGAGAGAGAGAGAAAGAGAGATGGGTGCCTAAAGTAGGATTAGAATTAATGACCTCTTGGTTTCCAGCCTAGTGCCTTAACCATTGTATTAAAATGCCTATCTCTTCTTTTCTTACCAATTGCCTATGCAGGATATCCTAAGAATGATACTCAGGTGACTGGTCCAGAAGCTTAGCAGGTGGGGACAATGGTATGACTGGCAACATTTATGGGGAGTAAAGTCTCAACTAGTCTTGAGTAGCAGATCCTCCTACCTCTGGGAGTGATAGATTGCTCTGCTTCTAGATGGGACTATAATTTCACAATCTCAATCACAAATAAGAGTAGGATGGGAGGGTGACTGTTTCCAAACATAATTTGTCTTCCATGTTTTTCTATTCTTAATACAGAACTGTGGTAAGAACACTTAGTAGTGCCAACTGTTGATTAGCAGTGCAGATGACTCTGACTCCAGATGTCTGTAACCCAGCAGCCCAAAGAGAATGGCAGCTGGCATATTGTTCTTCAATGATGAAATAGGCAACATATTTTTACCAGACAGTTTAAAATCCAATAGGATTGTACAAAAGTACAGTCAAAAGGCGTGCAACGCTACCTAGGAATGGCTTGATGTCACACAGAGAAAACATTTGTTTTCCAAGCTATAAATCAAAATTAAATGTGTATAAATATATATACTCATCATGCTATTACTTTTTGAGGTAAGCAGCATTATGCAGAAAAGAATAAAGAAATAGCATATCAAAAATTACAACAAATGTAACAATATCTATGGTACTTTCAATAACCATTCATTCTGACTTTTCATATTTTTCTGTCCCTAAAATCACCCCTACTTTCACCATCTCCACACATTTACATTTTGCATTTTGTTCTTTATTCAGTTTCCATTTTATTGGCATCACCCAACAACTCATCCAGATGATCCATAATCCAGCATTCTATTTCAGTAACAACGTATTAGTCTGTTTTTCAAAACATATTATGCATTTGCATGTCGTCCAGTTGCATGATTCTACAGCTTAAAACTACACCAATGGTAATTGTTTTGAGGAATACTAAGGGCATTACTGGTCAAATATAATTTTATTTATTTATTTATTCGAACTTATAGACCGCCCCCTCTCCCCGAAGGGACTCGGGGGGGTGCACAGGGAATCTAAAAATAGAATACAATACAATAAATATCTAAAAATATATTAAATTAATACAATCCCGTGCTAAAACCCTAAGTTTAACTTTAAAAATAGCAACAGAATAAAACCCCATACTAAGAAATTT
>JANHGC010005061.1:71669-98446 GCA_027560395.1 Boaedon fuliginosus | reverse complement strand
CCCCCCCCCCCCCCCCCCGTGCTTGGTCACCAGGCCAGAAAGATTGAGGACTGCTGGATTAGTAGTTCATAATACCTTGATTAGCAGGACCGTGTAGCACTTAGGATTCAAGGCAGAAAAATGCTTTTGTGTGAGTTGTGGGGTGAACGATCCACTACGTTCCTCTGGTGTTGTCTACCCGCCCTGCCCCCCCCGGCCTGTTTGTGTGAGATCTGGAAGAGAAGGCTACTCTCTTCTGTCCCTTTCTCCCCTTTTCTGAAGCAGTGCTCCCCTGATACCAGATAGCTGGGAACCCCATAAGCTTTTTACAAGACCTGGCTAATTTCAGCAAGTCTTGAGGGAACCACTTCTGTCTCTCCTGACTGAATGGATTTGGCAGGCCCCAGGAGAGGAGCCTTTTTTGCCACGGTGCCTGCCCTGTGGAATATCATCTCCCCGAGTTGAGACTGGCCCTGTCCTGATATATCCTTCCAAAAGGCCCTCAGAACATGGCTAAAACAGCAGGCTTGGGGAATCTCACAGAAATAGCGATATAAGGGGATGGCTGCATTATTTTCTTGGTGATAATGTTGATTTTTTAAAAAAACAAATTGTACTTCTTTTAATATTGTCCCTGTGAGAAGGATGACTATAGAAATATAAATAAATGCACGCTTTTATGGTTGTCCCTCAGTGCCGGGTGTTATTCGTTACGTTGGTTACATTTTTCTGTTTAGCTTTTAACCTTATTACTGTTCTGGATCTCGGTAAGCTGCTCAGAGTCAGACATGATTAGAATAGTGTAGGAGCCTAGCAGAATCAGTAAATTCCCTAAAGCAGCTGTGCCTTTTCCTAGGATCATGTGTGTGCCCTCGTGTTCTGCCTAGCCATATTGCTTACCCTCTTTTATCCACTCTTGGAGCGTGAAGAGTTATAAGGAATTAATCAGGCTATTCGTTCCAGGGCTTTAGTCTTAGTTCAGTAGAATTAGCCAATAGTTCAAACAGCTTACATTCTTCCATGATGATCGTTACTCAGATAGGCTTGCCTACGTTAACTTCATTGCTGGTTATGATTGGAGAAGAAGGCTAGATGTGAAAAGATGATTTTCTGGATAAGGACCTGACTTGACAAAACATTGCCGTGCCTGTTGTTTTTACACCATTAGCAGCATTTGGGAAACCGATTGCGATGCCGCATCGATTCTACAGACCCTAAAGATTTCTCGGTATTTCCCAGATTTCTGGGAAGACAGCTTGCCTGTCACTACTAATACGCCTGTGTAGTGCACAGCCAGAATTTTAAATAGCTTGCAGACCACATTCTTGGTTGTTCAGAGCTGCAATAAAACCCTGCAGGCTTCGGCCAGCGCTCTTTAGATACTGGAACATGCTCAGAATTCTGTCCAAGTGCTTAGGAATTAAGTGGCAGGTATGTGTCAATGCGGAAGGGTTTGAAAGCTTCTACGGTGGAGGTCACATTCTTCCAACAACATTTGCCACGGGTGCTCTGTAACAATGAAGAAAATATTAAACGGGGTGTGTGAAGGGAGACCCATCCTTGCTTCAGTTTTCAAGCGGTGTTTCTGTTTTGCTTTCTTACATCTCAGCAACCTCCATCTTAAAAAGGCAGAAACAGCTGCGTAGAAAGAACGTGCGCTTCGACCAGGTGACGGTGTACTACTTTGCAAGGCGTCAGGGATTTACCAGCGTTCCTAGCCAAGGGGGCAGTTCCCTGGGCATGGCCCAGCGGCATAACTCTGTCCGCAGGTATACCCTTGGTGAATTTGCCCAAGAGCAGGAAGTGAATCACCGTGAGATCCTTCGAGAACACCTGAAGGAGGAGAAGCTTCACACCAAGAAAATGAAGGTAGGCTTTTGGCAGGCGGAAATGTCCTTTTCGGTCACTCATTTGCAGAGTTTTTGGTGCTGTAGCTTGACCCTATTTTGATGCATATGTAGGGAGTATAGCAAGATTGGGAATTGATTTTGAATGCCTGTGATCCTTTTCCCAATTTGATATGGTGAGTTCATATCAGCCCTGCCAGTGGGAAGCAGTAGAGAAGACCTAGTGAGCCATGGTGGCACAGTGGTTAGAGTGCAGTACTGCAGGCTACTTCTGTTGACTGCCGGCTGCCTGCAATTTGGCAGTTCAAATCTCATCAGGCTCAAGGTTAACTCAGCCTTCCATCCTTCCGAGATCAGTAAAATGAGGACCCAGATTGTTGGGGGCAGTAGGCTGACTGTGTAAACTGCTTAGAGAGGGCTGTAAAGCATTGTAAAGCAGTACATAAGTCTAAGTGCTATTGCTATACCACGAGTCTCAAACTCACCACATCACATTGTTGTCACATGACGCATGGTATATCTGGCCCACAGGCTTCCAGTTTGACACTCCTGAACTAGATGATCATACGGTTCTTGGTGCATTTGCCTGGACTCATTATTTGTCTGCAGTTATTAAGAAATAGTATTCCAAATATGCACCTCTGATTATTTTGCATTTTGGTTTTCTTTCCTGTCTACTCCATTATGCTAATTCTGAGCCCCAAATCGAAGCCCGTTTTACCCTGGATTTCCCCATATTTCATAGACTACACACAGCCCTCCATCTGGATTGGAATATGAGAAATAACCGCTGGTAATGTGAAAATGAACGTTGAAGAACTTCTTGAAGTGAATGAATGTGCACTTGACAAGAGAGTTCCCTCTGGGGCTTGGAGAGGAAGAGCCAGAGATGAGCTTTCTGAGGAAAAGCTAAGGATTCCCCGCCATCCCGCAGCAGGGGAGCCCTCCCAGCCAAGAGACAAATATTGCCAGTGACGCCAACCAGTTTTCTAGCCTCTGTTTTGTGTCAGCTTGATTCACGGGGAAGGCTCAGCCATTGCAGCGAACGTCTCCCCCTTTTAGCCTCCTCCAGCAAGCTTCCTGCTCAGTCCATCTCCTTATCATGCCTCCTGGCAGCCTGGTTGGTGTGTCCTGTAGGTTGCCTAGCAACTGGGTTTCCCTCACTGAATTGAATGATTCTGTCAAAAAAACATAGACGTTCCAATCATTCTCTTGCTACCATGACAACCAGTTTAGCCAGAAAGGACAAATATTCACTCTGTGGTCCTGCAACTCTGACCTACTTCTTATAGTTGGTGAAGGAAACCCGTTTCTGAACTGCGCTGCTTCAGGGTCCAGATTTGTCCTTATACGATCCATCCTTGCTTGTGCATACGCCACCTTCTCTGGAAGGCGAATATAGGGAACCTGCACATCAGAGAGAAGGATCTAGGTTGTGTCTTGCTAACTAGCTTTCTGTGGTGGCTGTTTTTGGTGTGTTTTTAATTGTATGAATGAGCATCCTGTCCTGGGATACCACCCCAATCCACCATCCTTGTAGATTGAGATGGAGTAGGTCTGAAAAGAAGCCTGATTATTTATTTATGTGTTTATTTCCCACCTTTATTATTTTTACAAATATCTCAGGGCAGAAAACATATCCAACACACCTTTCTCCTCCTGTTTTCCCCACTACAACAACCCTGTAAGGTGGATTGGGCTGAGAGTTAAGTGGCCCAAAGCCACCCAGCTGGCTTTCCAGAAAAGGAGTTGCAGCATATGATTATGGTGTTCATGAAGCCTATGGGAAACATGCAAAATGCTTTTCTAAAACTTGAGTTGTTTTGTATATTCCACAGAGAATTTTGCATTTGAAGGTCTTTTATCAGCTACATTTTAAAGGTTTCATTTCTATATTTGTCATGCGACTCCTTGTCATTTTTAGTCAGTTCTGCTTTCTCACGTATCTGATCCTTATCTGGCCACCTTCTGGAGTTTATTTATCTTCCAACAATCTACAGCATCTTTTTTCCCCCTAGCTGCCATGTCTCTGCCTAAAAAATCCTCCCACAAGTCTTCTCCCTTCCAAAGACTGGAGGTGAAACAGATTTGTACTCTGTTCAGCAGACGATGCGGTGATTTTTTGTTTGTTTTGTTTTTTGTATGAAGTACAAATCAGCCAAGTGTACCTTCTGTTTTGCCCTTGAGGACAGGCTGGGTCTGCCAGTAGAAAGATTGCTGTGCTTTCCACATGGCCAGCAATGCGAATGGTAGTGTCTGTCATGTTTAATGTAAGAACCGACTGCTTCCCTCAGAAGATGGAGGAGACTGGATTGAAGTGCTGGCGCAGAGCTTAGCTCTCACCTCAGCACTCGGCTCGGTTGCATCATGTCTCTCAGGAATGGTTCTTTGCAATACCATGGCTACTCTGATGAAACCCTAATACTTGCTTTGTTTTTGCCATCAGGTGTCTTTTTTTAATTTTGAGTTTTTATTGCATTTTACGAGTGGTATAAAAACCAAAATTTAAAAATAGGGAGAAGTGGGGGGAGGGAAAGGGGGGGGGAAACACCACCACCAAAATTGGGGTTGCAGTCAATGAGGGAAATATCTACAAAAAGAATAACTTCTGTCTTTTTTCCGTAAAGATGTGAATACTGCTTCCATGCTGCCCATGGTTCAGGTCTTTTTTTTGCTTCCCACTTAAAACAGACACTGTATATTTTCTTTTTTTTATATTTTCTTTCTTAAACTGTACAGGGAGCCCTCGACTAGCAGCTAACAAGTGGGAGCACAATTACTGTTCCTAAACATAGTGGATGTTACCTGATGTGTCTACCTTTTTTGCCACTGCAGTGAATCACTGTAGTTGTTAACTGAAAGTGGCTGTCATTAAGCGAAGCTGCTTCCCCCTATCGACTTGACTTGTCAGAAATTGGCCGAGGTGGTTGCAAACGGGGATCACATGACCTTGGGATTCTGCAATTGCCACAAACACGTGCTAGTTGCCCAAGTCATGAGATCACATAACTGTGGGATGTTTCAGCAGTCATAAATGGGAGGACCATTCATAAGTCACTTTTTTCAATGCCATTTGTAACTTTGAATGGTTGCCAAAAGAATGGTTGTAAGTCGAGGACCAGTTATGTATTTACATTGTGTAAATAATATAACACTGTCAAACTGAAAAATGTAGCGTATCATGGTGAACACTGGTAAGAAAGAATTCTTTGTGCTTTTAGACACCACTATCTAGAAATGTCAAATTTAAACGCGGGTGGCTTGGAAAATGTGCTACTCTATATGTATCTCCTTTGAGTCTTGGGGAAAAAAATAAGATCTACAGGGTTGTATGGAGGCCACCATTGTCCAAACCATGTTTTGAAATTTTCCACCTCAAATAAGCTAAATGAAATACATACGGTATCTCTGATATCATTTCTGTTTGAGGGTGCAGATTTTAAGGATTGATGGGTTGGATAAAGTTTCAGAAGGGGTGGGCACGGAGCTGGGGAATGTGCAAAGAACTAAACTACCATCTCTTAATTGGTCATGATCTGCCTGCATCACTGTTAGAACCTCCCTGTCCAGGAAGCCTTTGGGGTCACTTCACCTTCGTCAGTGCAGAAAACTGCATCATTGTCAAAACTCACAGCCTTGGAGGAATTGGTATTTGGAGGAAACGGGTGACCCTTGCAGCCCGGTTAAACTCAGGAAAAATCATTTGTCTTTTTTCTTTCCAGACTGAAAACTGATGGGATTTCAATTTCAAGATTAACTTTGCTGGTGTCTGTGTCTGTTGTGTTCTCTGTTCTTTCCCACACCCTCCCCTAAGCTGACCAAGAATGGAACTGTGGAGTCTGAAGAGGCTGATGGCTTGACGCTCGAGGATGTCTCTGATGATGACCTCGATGTAGAGAACGTGGAGGTGGATGACTACTTCTTCTTACAGCCGCTGCCTACCAAGCGGCGGCGAGCACTGCTTCGAGCCTCTGGTGTTCATCGCATCGATGCAGAGGAAAAACAAGAACTTCGGGCCATCCGTCTCTCACGAGAAGAATGTGGGTGTGACTGCCGGCTGTACTGTGACCCTGAGGCCTGTGCCTGTAGCCAGGCTGGAATTAAATGCCAGGTCAGTGGGGAAGAAACCGCTAGGCTTTGGCCTGAACTGTATCTCCTGTTGCCTGTGTGTCTTTTTGATGTGGAGAGGGGTCCCCTCAAACCTTGTTTCGTGTGTTGAGTCTGAGCTTATAAGAGGTGATTTTTAAAGAGAATTCCTCTCTGCCCATCTATAAAGGTCTTAAGGGGTAATAGGGTATATTGTCCCCTTAGATCAGGGGTGTCAAACTCAAGGCCCGCTGGCCGCATCCGGCCCACGTGGTGCTTAGATCTGGCCCAGGGGGCTGACCTGGAAACAGCAAAGGACCAGCCCGCGGTGCCTCTGCCAGCAAAAACAGCTCAGGAGGGCTGCATGCAGCCCTCCCGAGCTCTGTTTTGATTGGAAGAGGGTTGCAGGAGGCCATCGCAGCTGAAAACTGAGCTTGGGAGTCTGTTTTCTCTGGCAGAGCCTCAAGCCATCACAGGTACCCCCAACATAAGTGATGTTGAGCTGGACACACCCACCCTGGCCATGCCCATAACGGCTCCCCTGAGGTCAAACACAACCCTGATGCGGGCATCAGTGAAATTGAGTTTGACACCCCTGCCTTAAATGCTCTAAGACTGAAGTTAAAAAAAGAAATGAATAATTCAGGGGGGAGGATCCTGCTTGAGAGTGTGGAGAAAAACAAATGACAAGATGCAGCCAGCCTCTGGGATGGGGAGCTAAAATAGGATGAGAAGATCTTGAGGAAATAGGACTAGCTTTCCAGGATGATGTGAAGTCACTGTGGTTATGCATGTGGGAATCTGCTATTCTTCTGCTTCCCTCTTTGAGCTGCTATATGAAACGAGCGCTTGAAAGAATCTGATCAAATGTTTAACTTAAATTACACAGCGTTTGTGCAACTTTAACCACATTTTCATAGTATTTTGATTTACAGTGTTATGCTTCTTAGACAAAACGAAGAGACAAAGGGATGTTCAGAATCCAGAAGTCTTAAATGCAGGAAGTTACTTCATTTTTGATTCCCAACATCTAAGATGCTGGGTAATCTCTCCAGAATCAAATTTCATGCTCTGCATTGTTCTCATCTGTAGCATTTTGCTCCCCCCCCCCCAGCTTGTGGAATGTGTCCATTGGCATTTCTGCTCTTAATATTTTCTTGGCAAGGTCATTCTCTCTCACTGTCTCTGCCTCTTTTGCACCACATCTTTTGCACAGTAAATGGCAAAGCTCTGGTAAAGGATTTCAGGTCCTCTTTCCTGAAAGTGCTTTTATCGCGAAGGAACATTTGATGGTTTGATAAATGAAGTGTCAAAGAGCACATTCATTCTTTCACAATTGATCGAATCAGACATACTCCAGGCCATTCTTTGTTTCTTTTGATTTCTCCTTGAAACACAAGATTTATAGGTAGGTTATCTGGGGGGAAAGAATTGAATGGGGTGGGGGGCGGATTCTGGGTTGCTTGAGGGCTATCTAGCCGGTAGCTTTTTGATAACAGCTTACATGGATTTTACATTTTTTCATCTGACTTTAATGTCCTGTTCACTTACTCTCCTTTTAGCCAAGCTTTCATCCTTCCAGTCACTTCCTCGGTTCTCACACAGGCCCAGTTTTCACTTTCCTTCGCTTCCCCCACCCAGGTGGACCGAATGTCCTTCCCATGTGGCTGTTCCAGAGATGGTTGTGGGAACATGGCTGGGAGAATTGAATTCAATCCCATCCGGGTGAGGACTCACTACCTGCATACCATTATGAAACTAGAGCTAGAGAATAAACGGCAGGTGAGCCGGGCCCAGGTTCTGGATGAAGAGACCCCTCATAGCTCCGGCAGTGACTGGCTGGGAAGCCAGTCCCCAGAGACCCAGGATTTCCAGGAGTTCATGGCGGAGAATGAGACGGCAGTCATGCATCTTCAGACAGCTGAGGAGCTGGAACGGCTGAAGGCTGAGGAAGACTCTAGCAGCGGCTCCAGCATGGAAAGCTTGGGGGTGTGCATTTTGGAGGAGCCGCTTTCCGTCTCCGAAGGGATGTGCCCAAGCCTCGCCACACCAATCCTCATTCAAGCTCAGCTGCCACCAGGTTCCTCTGTTCTGTGTTTCACGGACAGTTCTGAGCAAGCCAGCTCAGCTGAGGGCAGCCAACCCTACTTGAACAATGGGCCTGTTGTGTACTATCAGGTTGACCAAAGGTCAGTGCTGGGGGTGAAGGGGGAAAATAGAGCAGAGGAGCCTGAGGGGCCCCCTCGTTACACAGAGGAGAAGGAGCTAAGCATCTACTCTGTCCCTGTGACTTCGCTGGTGTCTTGCGGCAGAGCCACAGCCACCAGCAGTGTAGAAACAGAGAAGGCTGCTGTATCTTTTGAGCCCCTGTCTTCTGAGAGCTGTCAGCCTGAAGTTCCTCTGCCAAGCCTGCCACTCCACACAGACATGCCACAAGACAGTTTGCGGCCCCAGAACGTGGCACCGCAATCTCCGGAGGGGGCCTGTGAGCTCCCTTCTTCTGAGGAATGCTCCTTGGGCCCTTCTCTGACCGTGTGACAATTCCCAACCCATCGTCTTGATGTTTATTTATTGACAAAGGTTTTTAATCAAATGGCCACAGCCATTTGGAATTAATATTGGGGTGGGGGAGGGAAAGGAGAAGGGGCTGCTTTGTGTGGGCTCCACCATATAAGGACCTAAAACGAGCACTTATGATAGCTGCCTCAGAGTAGGAGGACCTGTCTACTAGTTGGGCGGCCTCCTGTTCCTGAAGAGGTTGGACCCATAGGCAATGGAACTTTGTAGGGGAGGCCTTGACTCCATCCTGCAAGGACCAAATGTGAATGTGTCTCATGGAAGCAATAGAGCAAAGCTGCCTTTTCTAAAGCGCTGGATGGGTTGGAGGGCAGGCAGAAGAGAACACTTCTTGCTACTTCATGACATCAGCCGGCCTCTGTGCGTGGTGGAATCTCCCTCCAGTTGCTGATCCCAAGCGAAGCTGCTGCCGCCGCCACCACCGCCCCCCCATCCCTTTCTGTCCCTTTCCGTGCTGTGTCTTGGTAACGGTGACCTTACTTGCTTGAACTGCTCTAACCAGTTACACAGCTTAAGCTCTGCAACCTCTTATTTATGTGACATTTACTGCCCTTCGTTCCCTGGAAGAATCCCATATATTTTTTAAATTCACTATGAATTAACTTTGATCATGACTAGCTTACACCTACAGTTTGGCATGCAACTGTCGTAAAAAAATAATTTTCATCCTGGAGCCTCTGCCCTGCCCCTCGCCAATAGCTTCACCCAAACATGTTCACGGCCTGTTTTGCTGGCTGGCCTTTGCTGGACTGGGACTGATTACGTTTAAATTAACCTTTTTTAAAAAAAAAAATGCTGAATGTTTACGGACATGATGTGACTCAAGACGTGTCACTGACTCTCTGATCCTGAGCTGTCACCTCCGACTAGATCCCCTTTGGGGATCCGATTCTGTAAACACTGAACGCTAGGATCCCGCTCTAGGATCGGGTGGGATCCAACTTCTTTCTGAAAAGAATTGCCGGTTTGGGTGGGCAGAGAATTCGACACTTAGCCTTTCGCCCCATACTTTTATGGATCAATTTCCCCTTTCACTGTCTGTCTTTTCCATTCTAGTTGCACAAGAATTTGGAGGCGATAATTGGAAGCTTTCTGTCCCCTTGCTCCTCGCTTAGCAACCTAGCATTCTGGATGACTTGAAAGGGCACGGCGTCTGTGTGCAGTAAAACTGCAGCCTGCTAGGTCCCAAGCATTTAGGGGGGGTCAGTAAATGTGCAATAAGGTGGCACCTGCCATTCCCCTCCCGGTGAAGTGTGTACATTGTTCCAATTGGTCTTGGAATAAAGGGAGAAAGGACGCCCTTACAAGCTGCCATTCACCTCTATGACCACTCTAGGATAACAAAAGCACTTTCCCCAGCTTACCGGGCATCCTTTTCTTCCTCATCTACCTTGTAGTATACAGCAGATAATCATTGCCTTTCTCTGTTGTCACCTGTTCTGACCCAGCTCATGTTACACCCCTGTGGTGTATGGCCTGGGGCTTAAGCAAGAACTGGTTTCCCTGTATTTAGGAATCTTTCTTTCTTCAGACTGCTCAAGACTTACAGTGACTTGCACGAAAGCTAGTCTGGGTAGTTCGGCTACCCATCACTCCTTATGTATAAGAGCGGGTGGGATTTAAGTAGCCTTTGCAGGGATATATATATCCTCATCAAAACCTACCTCCCAGCGGAGAAATAACACAGGCACCATCAGAACCTAAATAAGTGTTTGTGTTTTTCACTAGATCCATGTAAATGTTGGGCCATGTAAGCTGCTAGATGCTGAATCTGGAAAGATCAACAGGCCTGCCCTTTAATTGCAAAGCTGCTTGGGAGTAGGCAGAGGAAGAAAACTCTGGCGGTAGCCAAGCCTAACTTAATTCTTGGCGGTTAACGATCTGTGATGAGCAATCGGTGCTGCCAGTGCATCCAGAAAAGCCTATTCCCCTGAAAGTGACTCTCTGTAAGATAAACACAAGCAAATGCTGTGTAGGCGGCAGCGGAGAAAAACTGACTAACTATTGACGTGTAACATCATCCCACCCCATTCCAGGCTTCAGAATAGAGGCAGAGACTCCAGTACTAAATTCCTGTCTGATTTTCACCTTATTTCGCCCAAGCTCTCTCTGTGCCGATTAGCATATAGTATGCAGCCAGGGCTCCTGTACTTTGCCAGACTACTAACTACTTGATTGCTTTCACATCGCTACCTCTTTCGGGGGATTGTTTAGAAGCAATGCTATGTTTAGTGGGCAAGCGTCTCCTTTGTACATTTGAAAATGTAAGAGGATGAACGTGCAGCCTTAAAAAATGTCCAGTCCTCCTTTTCTCTTTAAAAAGCCACACATGCCATTGCATGAGACACACACACACAAACAGAAACACTCTTTCCTATACACTGGTCTCATTCCTGAGGGGTGGTTTAGGCTTTCATTCCATGCAAACCCGCAGACTACCGTTGGGTTTGAGGGTCCATTGGGGTCTTCAGGAGGAATCTTTCCCAATTCTCACATTTGTAGTTTACAAAACAAGGGGTTTTGTTTTCAAGGCAGCTGATCCCAGATGCAACTCTCACTTGTAGCAAATGTATTTAGTGCTCTTCACATCGGAATCAAACAGAATAGAAAAAAAATCCTCCTACATCGAATACCTAGCTTTGTAGGTATCTGGGTCAAAGAGAAGGCATCTCTTAACAAAATTTTCAATGTTTGAAAGCATCTTGGCTAGCTATAATAATACTGACCTCGGAATTGCTTCTTTTCACTACTACAGTAACATTATTATGGGCAGCTGTAGGCTTGTTTCAGGACGAGATGCACTTGTCTTTTTCTCATATTATTCCTCCATTGTTCCAGCTACTCTCTAGTTCCTGAATTAGGAACCTTTGTACTGTTGATCTGCTCTCAAGTAGTGGCTAAAGGCAGAGGCTTTACTGCCTTGAACTGCACGGCGTTTGTCCTGGGGATTGGGAGCCATCAGCCCTAGAATCAAGTTTTTAAACGGGGCTTACCTCAATTCTTGCGGATCTGGCAGTATAAAAATCTCCTGTTGAGTGCTTAAACTGTTGCACCCCTTGGCCACCTGCCAATACTGACAGATGGTTTGGTGGAATACACTTTCTGAAAATGGAAGCAGCTTCACACTTAAAATACCAGGATTCCATTTTTATAATGCAGAAACAATTCTCGTGACTGACATTCCGGAATGCAATGATTAATGTTAACGGCTTGGTAGAAACCCAAGCACTAAAATACTACATTCTTACCCAGAGGTGTAGATAACGGGGAAAGAAAACAAAGTCAACACAGCATCTGAACTATTAAACATTACACTGGCTTTTTCATTTCCACGAGAGTGCTTAGTTATGACGGAAAAAGGCAACCTTAAATAGCTAAAAATAGCTAGAAAAATAAAACACTCCTTCCTGAGCATTCTGAAAAAAGAAAGGGCACTGATCTCAAATGACAGAATTTTATTTCTAAATCCTGTAGTAGAGGCTGGGCTTCTTGGAAAGCTTTTGTTTTAAAGAACGTTCTTTAATTCTCTCTTGCCTGTCTCCCTTTTCTTACGAATAACAAAACTATCTTTCTTACTCTGATGTGGTGGTACATTCGCCTGTTTTCCCTCCCCCTTCCCTTCTTTTGGTGCTACTGAACTGTTTACAGGACAGTCCTTTTACTACCTGGAAGAGACTTCTATTAACAGAAGCCTTAGTCTGACATTGGTATTAGCCCTGTCCTCTTGTCACTTGCAACCAATAACTTCATAACTCTGCTTTCCTGCAGGAAATACACAGGTGGCATTTTCAATGTGAATCCAAAGCTTGTCAGGTCCTTTACATTTTGTTTTGCCTTTTATGTTCTTTTCATTGTGATAATGCTGTATTTAAAGAGGATATTTAAGTGTAAAAACAAATAAATGCGTAAACTTACATGAAGCAAATTTTGTTCTCAAAATTGATGCCGCCTTCTTTCAGCTACAGACTCAGTGTGCATGGCTTTTCTGGTATTTTTCACAGCTGCTTTTAACCAAAGTGCAACATATGATTAATACTTGGCAGAGTCTGCATTTGTGAAACAATCCTTTCTGCCTAAAAGAACTGAACATTATCAAAGTATGTACAAGGTTTCATCATAACGGGGAGATTCTGCATTGGATCATTGCAGATACCACGTTCCAAGTAGTTTTTACAGCTTGGCTTAATTTTGATTTGTGACAAGTCTTATCAATTTATCTTATAGTTCTGAAACCTAATGGAAAAAATATTTTCACGCATCCAGGGTTTATTCCCTTGCATAGATTTTATTTCAAAAAGACTGATCATATTACTTGGACTAAGGTATACACAGCAAAGACTTGGGTCATGAACTTAGTAGTTACTGGTTATTTTATAGGGGGAAACAACTATTCATAGCTTCAGTGTTTCCAGTAATTTATGACTCAAGCTCAGACACTCAAGGGGAGTCACAATAGCGATAGGTTAACAGAATGACTTCAAAACTCCACAGTTAACAAGATTGATGTATGTTTTTAATGTTAGCCATCTTGAATGGTAAACATTTATCTTTCAAGTAAAATACATGTAAATATACACATTTCTCACACATTTTATGATTAGCTCAAATACAGACTTACATATACCACCCAGAATTCCAGCTTCTGGTATACTACAAGCAGTCTAATATTTTTTTAATCCCCCCCCCTCTTCTCTCCTCCCCCCCCACCACTAAAGTATTTTTCAAGTCTGCTATACTTCATAATAATAATTAAAAAATCCTGCAATCTGAATGACTCCTGAGACACCAAGTTTGACTCTTCCCTTTTGATAGGAGTGAGCCGTGCTATCTCAGCTATGCCAGTCTTTTGTTGCCTTGGGTCTTCACCACTAAGCCTTGCAAAATCAGCATCAAAAAGGAGAAAAGGTAGGTTTTGTGTGTGCGTAGTAATACAGCTAGAGGGAGAGATATTTTAGCTTCAATACTGACGACCTAACATTTCCATCCTAGTCCCTCTAACAGTTGCAACTGGAGAGAAATACAGTCCCTGAAACATTTCAAGACAAAAGGGATGGAAGAAACCATCATTAAGACATGTGGACTTCTCCCCGCCCCCTTTAGCTGACAAAAGTAAAATCACAGAAAGTGATCTGTGACTGACAGTATACATTTAGCAAAAGAAAAAAGAAAAAGGTTGCATTGTACCAGTGTGTATTCTGCAATTGTTCCTTTTTTTGATATATATTTGCACGGGTTCCTGGCCGATGTGAAACAAACTTCATTGTAGCCATTTGAGGGAGTTGGTGTGTCTTTCCAGCAGAAGAATTTGCCTCGAGCATTATTAGCAAGATTTTGGACTGGCAAGTCTGAACAGTCATATATTATACTCTGACAATCCAAGAAAGAGGGCTGTGAGGTCACAACTGAACCAGGCTTAAATGCAAAGTTAATGAAACATACACCAGAGGTATTTTGTTGTGCTATCTCAGCAATTGTCTTCTCTCAAAACAGTCGGCGGGAGAACTTGATTCATACTGCAATGTTTCTTCTAGTGTCACCTCTACACTAACAAATTCACTGGAGTGTCTTCTGCTGGATTCTTGCCTTCCAACCCATCCACTCGCCCCCCTTTTTTTTTCTGAGTCAATGAAAACAAAATGTATTCCCCTTTCTGGTTCAGCCAACAGACAATTTACAGCATATATTCAATAATCCAGAAGGGGCTGTTTCCGGTTAGCTCTTAGAGGAAGGAGTGAAGTTGATAGAAAGTAGGACCATCGCATGTGCCAAGAGTGAAGTCTCAGAGTCTGAAAAGATAATAGCTTTCTATTTCACTGGATTATATTCATAAACATTTTAACACTAACTTTGATTGCAAAGAGCATTTTCCGACATACAGAAATAGGAAGGAGACAATTCTCAATCTGTTCTGAAAGGTTAGGAAGAACAAGACTTAACCTGCTTCACTTACTGTATCCCCAATAAACCATTCATTTTAAAAATAGATTATTTCGGTTTAGAAGGTTAAACACAATTTTATTTTTGCTATGTTTCTACAGCTTAAGAACTTCATTATTTTTACGGATAGAATACTAATCTTTCCTGATATTGTAGTCTAAGCATTTTTCTCTTTACAATCATCTCTGTGGTCCCTTCCTTGCAATGCATCAATCCGCTTGTTTCTGTTAACTTTCTGTAGCAGCATCACAGCTTCTGACATGACAAATTCTCACCACAATTTGATACTCGTTACACAGAGAAATGGCCCATGTTGCCCCAAGGTAGCTGTGGACTGTGTACTTCAAGAAATAAAATGTGACGTGTTTTTACCCTTTGCATAACTAAGCCTGTAGAAGGATTAGTCGTGTATTTTTCAGCCAACTTTTATTTTTTGTTTTGTATACTCCTCTCTTTTAATAACCTTGAAATTGTAAATGACTGGAGTTCATCTCTTTTTTTTTGAGCTTGCATTGCCACATGAAGTTATCACATATTCAAAAACTTAGGTCAAACTGTCAATTGAACATATATTGAGTTCCCTTTTTTTAAAATAACTTTTAAGTTTAAATAAGACGTGGAGAAAAATGGAGATCAGGGACAAATGATCAGAACATATTAATGAGAAAGGAGGGCATAAAAGACACTGGAATAAGCTCAACTCTGCTTAATTGGATTCTTCGCTTGGGATTTTGATATTTGAAGACTTTCATCTGGCCAAGAAGCCTTAAAATTTTATTAAAAATGTAAACTTGAGATTTTAATTTTGTGTCATTTATTAAACTGAAGCAGCAAGAGCACTCAAAAGTGTAGGACATCACCTAGGTGGAGCTAAATGTTACAATGATCCATCCTAAAATATGTACACAAAATTGAAAAGCTAAATGGAGACTAGATGAGATAAAGCATTCCAAGAACTCAGCTGACAATATATATATGGATGCAAGTAGTCCTCAAACTTAGAGCCATTCATTCAGTTACGATTTGAAGTTACAACAGCATTGAAAAAGTGACTGTTGCAGCATCCTCACGGACACAATGTTGCAGCATTCCCACGGACACAACATCAAAATTCAAGCGCTTGACAACTGTGCTTGACAGTTGCCCTGTCCTGGGGTCAAGTGATCATTCGTAACCTTCCCAGCTGGCTTCTGACAAGCACAGTCAATGGAGGAAGCCAGATTCATTTAACAATTACAGTTATTCGCTTAACAACTATGGCAAAAAAGGTCATAAAACATGGCATAACTCAACTTTCCTGCTTAGCCAGTGAAATTTTGGGCTCCATTGTGATTGTAAGTCAAGGACTACCTGTATTACCTATATAATTATAAATTTGTGGCTTGTTAGAGGAGAATCCCCATTTTCCACCACAATTTTCCAACTTCTTTCTGAGTTGCTTGGTCAATGCCTGACATTTACCACTGCAGAGACGTTTCCTTGACTTGAACTCCAGGAAATTAAGGTTTTTACCCCAGGTAATACCAAGCTAATATCCCAAAGAAATTCTCTTCTGCTGTGTAGTATACATTACTACTTACCTGACTTTCCGAATCTGAATTTTTTCTATAGGAAGTCCTGGGTTAAAAACCACTAATTCAGCAACCATTCAAAGTTACAACAGCGCTGAAATGAGTCAGCTTATGACCAGTCGGTATTTTAGCTGTCCCCGCACCTCAGTATCATCTATAAACTTGGCATTTGGTAACCGTCTCGCGTTAAATAATAGTTGCAGCATCCATGGTCACATGATCATTTGCAACCTTTCCTGTGGCTTCCCAAAAGCAAAATCAATGGAGAAGCCAGCAGGGAAGATTGCAAGTTGCTAGGGTAAGTCTCCTCCATTCAGCAGCAGCCAGCCGCACTGGGTTGGCACTGCACTGGCTATCTGCGTGCACACTCCTCCATATGGCAGAAGCCATTTTTGCCATCCACACAACCTTCCCCAGCTGCCACTTAGCTGCCCACTGACCTGTTTATGAGCTACCTGGAACTTTCCACTTCCTGTCAGCTTCTCCACTGACTGGTTGCTGGAAACCCGCATGAAGTTGTGAGGAGGTCCTTGCTTGACAATGGAAACAAGCTTGCCGGGATTGCCTTTGTTAAGCAATGCAGTCACATAACACTGCTTTATGACATCACTTAGCGATGGAAATTCCGATCTCAAATATCATTGCTGAGGACTACTATCATATGTCACTATGGTACGGCTTATGATCAATACAGCTTGTGACCCAATAACTCAGCAATAGTATTTTTAATTATTAAGCGGTTCTGCTTTAATATTCTTGACTTGTCTATGGTTAGCTCCCTTTTAGGTTTTATTTCCACAAACACCTAGTTAGGCAGAGAAGGGCGGGTGGGTGGATGGGTGTGAGTTTTGACGTGAGAAATTTTGCAGAACAGTTATAATACTAATTCTCCTTCCAATAGTTCAGCCAATCTTACCTCTTAGTGAACAGGAGAGTGATAGCCACTGGTTCAACCAGAGCCTAGAATCTTCTGGGTCCAGATGAACGGAATTTAAGCCGCGGGTATAGCACGCCTGCAAAAATCAGAGGAGCCCCTTGGAATGCAGCAAGATGCTTTCGTGTCGCAAAGAATCATCAAATCCAAGAAACAGCTGTGTTGGTGTTACATATAAGAGGCATATAACCCTCAGTTGCATACAGCCTCAAATATTTGGAGCATGGCCTTTGGCACTATACTGGTATTTTTGATAGGCGCTAAAAATCAATACATTTAGGGCCATTGGGAGAAGGAGCTAATCCCTCTAGATGTGTCTAACTCCTAGAGCATTAATGTAGCCTCTCTTGGCTGCGAAGACAGGGAGACATCCCTCTCCATTCCATAGCATTCCTGTACAACTGAAAGCATGGTAAGATAGTGCCCATAGTTGTCCTTCTTTACCCACAATATGCTAAACTAATTTATACCTGATTTGTTGAATAAGCCATCACATTATAGGTCAGTAGTGGCGAAACTTTTGCTGCCCTGCATGCTGGAAGTCTGTGTGCACGTGCGTGTGGCTGCGCACTGGGGGGTGGGGTGGCCAATGTGCACATGCGTGGGTGTGGGGGTCATGCGCCTATGCACGTGCGACCCCACCCACCCATGCGCACGCATCTCCAGAGGCGGAACACAGATCAGCTGTGCTTCCAGCAAAAGTATGATAGGCCATCATGGAGCTCAGGCGGTTGGGTGGGCCCACTTCAACGACACCACGCGTGCCTGGAATGATGGATCTGCGTATCACTTCCGGCATGCATACCATAGGTTCGCCAACACGGTTATAAGTCATAGAAAGTCTATATTGGTTCTCAGACTGGTAACTTTGACTATTACTTGTTTGTAAACTGCCCAGCACTTACGAGGATTAAAGCAGAAGATGAATAATAATTAGTCCACAGTCAACCACAAGGCCCAATCATCCACCTCATACAAATTTATCTTACCACTTGCACTTCCTCATCCGTCAGCTGGCTTACTCCTAGTTTCACCATTGCTTGGTCCAGATAAAGCAGCTCAGAGAGATGGCTCCTCAAGCGATTTCTCAGGAAGAAAGATGGCAAGCGAGGCGTCAAGAACAAAACATGACTGAGAACTTTCTGAGGAAAACAAGCCAAAGATGACATTAAAGCGCCCAAAGGCTTTCAGGTAAAAATGCTTTACTGTGAATCTCCATTTTGAAACATTTTAGCCTGTGGACGAGGCACTAGGGATGAGCAAAGATGGCAGATGCAATCGCATCCTGGTTTAAATCCAACCCACTGCTGAATACGGAGTTTTAAGATTTGTAAGTAGGAAGAAATTTAGTTTTGGGTTTTTTTTTGTTTTTTCAAGCCTTTCAAGCATGGCACATAAGCAGAAAGAGGAAATGGTAGTTAACAGAGTCATCATAAAGAGACAATGAAGGCTTTTAAACAATTATCCAGTTTCATTCCATCTTTAATTATAATTTTATTAAAATTAGAAAAATATACAAGTGAAAATAAATATACGAAAATGGAGAAGGGGAAGAAGGGAGAGAGAAAAGTGGGGGTAAGGAACAACAACAAACAAAAATCATTAATTTCCAACTCTTTTCAGTGCAGTTCAATAAAAACATTACAGCCTCTACTAGCCATTTCTTTGACAAGAAATTTATCCACCGGTAATTAGCAAATCCCAAAGTCAAAGTTTCATTTTTTTCCTTGTCTCAAGCACAAATTTTAGAAACGGTTTCCAAGTACACATAAAGTTAGATGTATTGTTTTCTTTGATTAAAGCCAATTTCATTCCTTAAAAGGCACCTACCATGTGCTGAACCGTGAGCTGTTGGATACCAAAGGGATGCCCCACAAATAAACTCCTCACAGCTTTAAGCTCTGTTACATCTGGATGAAATCCTTCCTGAACCTTGAAGATTAAGAAACAGAAAAGCAAGTTTTCCCAAGTATAAAGTAGGACCTGATCCCGTGCACAACTAAACCAACTACCACAAGTATTTAATATATCCTCCCACCAGACTTTTCTTTACTAAATGCAAAATTCTACCTTACTGCATCAGAAAATGTGAATATTAAATCCCAACACCTTGCTACAACAGTCAACTGCTAGTTGTTCCTGTCACTAGGGGGCGGTGCTCATCTCCGTTTCAAAGCCAAAGAGCCAGAGCTGTCCAAAGACGTCTCCATGCCGAAGGCGCATGAAACACTGTTACCTTCCCACCAAAGGTGGTCCCTATTTTTCTACTTGCATTTTTACATGCTTTCGAATTGCTAGCTTGGCAGAAGCTGGGAACATTCTTACACTTTTGCCTACATGAGATGAAGTATATAGGATGGTCTATGCACGGGACCATAGACACGCCTGCATGGAAATTAATGGAAAAATGTATCTTGTGAAAGGGCAAATTCTAGAAGTGTTTCATTATGCTATAGAAAAGATGCCGGGCAGTGGTTCTCCAGTCGTCTACATGTTCCTAATTTAGCACAATTTCTGAACCCAACCATTACAAGAATGTACAGGTAGTCCTCAATTTACAATTGTTTCATTAGTGACCATTTTAAGTTACAATGGCACTGAAACAAGTGACCGGATTTTACACTTAACAACCACTGCAGAATCCTTAGGGTCACACAATTAAAATCCGGGCATTTGGCAACTGGGATGTATTTTATGAGGGTTTATGTCTGGGAGGGGGGTTCACGTGATCACCACTTCTAACCTTCCCAACCGGTTTCTGACTAAGTCAACGGAGAAGCCAGATTCTCCTCACGACCGCACGATTCACTTAACAACTGCAGTGATCCACTTAACGTCTGTGGTCAAACAGCAGTAGAATGGGGCAAAACCCATTTAACAGCCTCACTTAGCAAGGGAAATGTTGGGCTCAATTGTGGCTGTAAGTCGAGGGCTACCTGTAATTGCACTATAAAATAAGAGGAGTAATTTAGTAAAACATAATTAAACAAACAGTGGCTTAGTGCAGGCGAACTATGCTGTGGCGAGAATTAAAAGTTAAGGTTCTTTTAAAAGGCAGCTCCCAAAAAGAGAAAAGTCTTTTTTTTTTAAGATTTTTTTTTAAAATATCCAGGATTGCTTCTTTGTCAATGGAGAAAGAGGTACCTTTTTGCAGAGAGATAGCATCCGTTGGCGAAGCTGAGGGTCATCTGGGAAGTGAGATAGATGCGTTAGACCGTCGATCACTTCAGTATAGGCCTCCCTCCGCATATTGTGGTAAGTGTTCAGAAACTCAGCTTGTTGCTCAGGAGTCCAGAAGTGGCGTATTAAGAGCTGTCTTGGGAATAAATACCTTGGGAAGGAGAGATGGTTTGGAAGAAGTGACTTACCTCTAAACCAAGACCACTAAACAAACACAAATTTAGGAATACGTGTATTATACATTTGCAATCAAATTTAGGCCAAGGAAATCCAAATGTTGCAACAGGAAATTGATTTTACAGCTTCTAACCCACAGTGAAAGCGTTCACTTAAGATAATTTCCACTAAGGGAAGAAGAAAACAGCAGTCTGGCAACTGTAACCATGGCCCTGACAACCAGAAATCCTATGGAGTTCTTCTTTTGGAAATTTAGCCAACTTTTAAGTTATCTTCCTAGGACTGCTGAAAATGTACTTAGGAAAAAGAAACATGATATGTTGCCAATAAAACAATTTCTGTCATATAGCATCTGACCTGGCAATACCGACAGAACCTTCTGAGATCTGGTTCCTCAGTCTTGGAAAATTCCAGTCTTTGGAATTCTCTTCCCAGATGCCGTGATTTAGGCCCCAGGCCAGATTTGCCTTGATGATTCCATTAATAATAAATGTGATTCTTATTTTTCACTTGTTCTTCTTTGCGGTTTTATTACGGTTTGTTTTCCAATGTATTTCTTTTAATATTTTTTTTATAAGCCATCTTCCACTCATGAAAAGTGGACGGAAGGTTTAATAAATACACCAGTTCTGTTCTTGTGCAATATATTCCATATTCTATGCTGGCAGTCACAGCCTTTGTCAGTGGCCTTTAATCATATTTTATTCCCAATCTGCTATAGCTAATGGTCTTCATGTTCTGTTTCCTTCTCTGAAAAGAAAACCTACAATGTTTTTGCAAGGCCAAGCTGCTCTGCGGCCCAGGCATACTGGGCAGGTAAAAGTGAGAACAAATTCACCCTGTTCGTGCTTCTTTTTCCTTCTTTTATTATGAAGAAACAGGGCAGGAGAAATGCCAATTGAAATAGTGCTTTTGCCCACTCAATTTTTTTTCCCTGTTCAACGTTTCCCAGTCTTTAAATTTGTCCTTTTAAAAAAGTGAGCCTTTTGAAGCATTTAGCAATTATATCGGAAGGAAGGAGAGAGGGCAAATAGGCTGTATCTCAGTAAACCTTAAGGATCTAGATAGAGACAAAATTCTACTTACATAAGCAAAAGAACGAAATAGTTGGCAAAGGGTGGAAGAGAGAGAATCCCGACAGGAATGGCTTTAATAAGGTCCCTGCGAAACTAGAGGAACAATACATAGTTACTATTATTGTTAATTGCCAGGGACCCCCTTAACAATGCAAGAAACCAGTTTTACAATTGGTCGTTTTTGGTTCTTTAGCCTTTTAAAGGTATTATAATTCCTTTACAAACTTTATACTACACACAGTTGCAATAGTTACAATATTGATATTAGTTTACCTATAGATTTTAGTGATAGTTATTTTGTATTTCATCATAGCTACTTTAACTTCATAAATTCTACCGTTTTACCCAAATTATCTCTCTTATATTAACTTTTGTCTTTTAAAACATGCCCTTAGTAGTCTTGATATCATGTTGTATAGTTTGTGCTAGAGATCTAAATTTTAGTCAATTCTTTTAGCATATAGGCCAGGGGTCCCCAAACCCGTTAGCTCATTGATTGATGAAGCTTCAGATTGTTCACTGATCCCCAAATATTTATTATATGAAAATAATTTAGTACTATAGTACTATGAATAACAACAGAGAAAACTCAAGCCCACTGTCATTGGCAAGTGACCATCCAACCTCAATAACAATGTCTTTCCGCTAGCTTTAATAACCTTCAGGACTAGATAATGGCATGGAACTCTACACGGACCTCAGAAATTTGACTTTCCATCGTTTATTGATCACCTATTAACCCCCAGCTAGTTACCTTAGATCCTTTTGATCCCCAGCTATTTATCAACCCGTTGGACAGTCCCAGAAGGTCTTGGGCGGGGGGTTGATAATGACCACTTTGAGGAGCCTGGGTTAGACTACTAACACAATGGGATGGCTTTCATTTTCTTCTTGAATATTATTTTATGTTGACTGATGACTGAAATAAAGAGACTATTTATTTCTACTGCATAGTTGTTAGGGCTGCAATACTCAAATGTGAAAGTACCATAGTAGGATAAAGAAAAGATTAAATAACTTCTGGGGAGGCATGGCAAACTGTAGATGACTCTGGGAAAGCAGAGTTGATGATTGTGGCACAGACCAAGGAATGGTGAGTAGACCAGTTCTTTGGAATCTCTCCAGACAAGGAGAGGATGGGAGATGACCCACATATACTCTGGATGTTTGCCCCTCGCAAGGAGACTGCAAAACAGTGGTCTTCTGCAGGTTTGACCACGGGGATATGGATTCGCCCATTTTATTCACAACCAGAGTAGAGTCATTAAAAGGACACTAAATTCTTAAGCCTCATTTTCTAATCCTTTTCAGAAATTGTCTATCAATCTGGTGGCCTAGAGGTGGAGTTCTTGCCTCACAATCAGGAGGCTGTGAGTTCGATCCTAAGTAGAGACTCCTGCTTGGGCAGGGAGTTGGACTACCACGACCTACGAGGTCCCTTCCAACTCCATTAATCTGTTAATCTTAGCAACTTGAGACTTATTCACTCATTATTCTAAATCATGATTAATTTAATCAAGATTTATTAAAAAGCCATAACTGTTTGGATTCATGCAATACAAGAAGTCCATGACAATTGGGGCTGGAATCTCGACTGTTCAACGATGAGGATATTGAGATGCCGACATGACTGTTTCACTCAACATCTGCAATCACGGCACTCCCTGTTATGGTCACTAAGCAATCTCCTGGGGGGGTGGGAGGGAATGTTGTTGCACATTTTATGAAATAATTGCTTTACAGCAGGAGTGTCAAACTCGCGGCGTCATGTTATCGTCACGTGATCTATCGTGACTTTTCCCTTCACTAAACCAGAGGTGGGCGTGGCCAGACGTGTGACACATCTGGGCTGCGGGCCGCGAGTTTGTCACCCCAGGGTATACAGGGTATAAAGCACTTTTATTAAAAGTTGTTGTAACCCAAAGTCATTAAGCGACAAGTTAAATCAAGGAATATCTATATTCTAAATTATGATGAGAACATTCTAGGTTGCCCAATACAAATTTTCTGCTCTACTATATATACTCTGAATGGTGATTAGGACACAAATCTGGTAGGCCAGATTTTCACTTGCATCGTGTGAACGTAAGTCACTGTGATTTTAAGTCACGGTTTATGCTTGATGGTTATGCCAGGAATCTAGGTCAGCCCTGAGACCGTATGTCACAAATTCCTTGCCCTAATTTCAAAATTCTGTGCAAAAATCAGTCAAGGCCTCTGATAAGAATTGTCAGTTGTTTTCCTCCAGCTTTGGAAAAATGTAAGATAGCGTCAGGAAATGACTGTTAAAAAAAAAGGGTGGCTTTATATTTGTTTTAACTCTAGCCCCATCTTGCTTTATCCCTAGTCACAAGACAGACTCCAGATGATTACTGAACGAATGGTGCCTTAGAAAGGGGGCGGGGATGCTCATTTCTGATCATTTCAAAAGAGGATCCTCTGTAAATCAACACTATATCAAACTAAAGCAAACATGTTTATAGCATAGATATACTTCTCATTACCTCAAGTAGATCATTTTTGTTAAAATCCTTGAACGCAGAAGCAAAATGGTGTACTAGATATGTACTATAAGATACTGTAAGATAATTCCTCAAGTACAAATAAATATGGTAGTTGGAAGTGCAGAACTAGATACTGCCTAAAATTAACTTGTTAATTCCAACATCTAGTGCAATTTAAGCATCAAAAAGTCAACAGGAAAGAAAGAACATGGAATATAAACCCACCTGTCTTAGTCTCTCCATTTCCCTGTATGGAAGTTGATGGAACTGGATATTTTTATTTGACATGTCTGCCTTTATTTTCCTTATTTCTTTTGCTTCTGAAAAGAAAACCTGTAAGCCTGAACAGAACATATAATTATTTTCAGATTTTACCTCCACATTTTCGTTGTGTATTTCATATATTTATTTTAATCTGAAAATACCATTACCCTTCTAGATTACGGTCCCTTGTCTCAAAGGTGCATTTTCAAAAGGCAACTGGACTGTTTTTTTTCTTTGAGGAAGAAGAAAACGTTTCACTTCTCATCCAAGAAGCTCCATCAGTTGGAAGCTTCTTGGATGAGAAGGGAAACATGGTCCTCTTCAAGGAAGAAAACAGTCCACCTGCCATTTGAAAAAGTACCTCTGAGTCAACTACCTGGATGACTGAGAATCTCCAAAGAGGCAAAGTTCCTTGTGTTCATTGATTTCAGGGCCCACTCGGACTGTCTCGTTCAATTTCTAAGCAATCTTGTCCATGTAATTGTTTCCCTCCTGATTTAATGGTATTAGGGCATGCCATAGAAACAAAGAGAGTAACACTGATAATAGTCTTCATAATGTAAGCTTCTTCAGCCCTGTTGTAAAGTATCCTATATTTATTCTATGCATATCACTATTTTCTTAGAAGGAATGAGAGAAAAATGTTGAAAACTGCTGGCTATTCTTATACGTGTTCTTTTAGCTCAAGACCTCTTCCTTTCCTTCTTGTCCTTCTACAAAAGCCATTGCTTTCATAAAAGAAATTTTACACACACACACACACACACACAACTTCATTGAGAATGTCGGCCTATTGTTCATATGTTCATCTCTTCCTCCTCAGATCAAACTCCCGACTAATTCAGATTTAATGGAAAACACTTCTTTATTAAAAAGAACTGCTCACATTCTTTCTTCTCCATTTCCCTCTCCCTCTAGGAATTAACAAACAACAATTACCCAAGACTTCTGAGCTTAGAAATGTTCCTGAGAACACGTCAGGAGCAAATTGTAATTTCAAATAAGACTCTTGAAATGTTATAATGAACTGTTCCACTTAAATTGGAAGGATGCATTTTTAATATTTTCCTTTTCAATCTAAAAGAACTGGGAAGGGGAGGAACAAGCATTAGAATCTTTCATTATACCGGAATTGGGTATAATGGAATGCTGCATATATAACCAAGTATTATAATTAATATAAGCACTTGTTTTCCAAACTTCAGTTTAGTGTACAAAATAGTATGCAGAAACACTCCATTTTCAGTTTGAAATGGTTGTTTTACATACGAAAAGCTATTTCAATTAAGTTTTGAGATTGTTCAAAAAAGCTTGAAAGAGAGCTGTTTTATTTATTTATTATTAAATTTATTTGCTGTCCATCTCATTTCAAAGCAATTCTGTTAGACACAGTTCCATCAGTGCAATTCATTTCAAACCTGAAACAGGATATTTTCAATTTAAAACATTTTGCATACTACCAAAATTAAGACATATATTCCTGGGTTGCCTTTTCACTGAAATTATAAACTATACTTTTAAATGAAAACCCACCTTTTAAAAATGTTGAATATAGCTGATAGAAACGTGGAAATTTCCTTTCCAAAAATCTTTCATACTTCTGATTCAGGTATTTGATTTTTGAAACCAAAGCAGAGGTAAACTTGTTTGAATTTGCTTTTGAAGAAAAATGGCACACTGGAAGCCTGAAAGGACATCCAAGTTCAGCACTTGTATTGTCATGTATCTCTTTTATGTCGTATAGCTCACACAGAAACAACTTGCATATTGTAGTTATAACAGAATAATGGACAATAGCTATCTCTGACTGACATTTCAAATAGTACAGCTTAATATTAGTATTTTATGTCCACAATGAAAAAAGGTCGGAACACATTTTCATACAACATACATAATTATAAGTGGAGTACCTAGTTTTATTACTAAAGCAAAATAACATTGCAGTCTAGTTGCAAAGGTTAATACCTATGCTCAACGAAACTGCAAAATGTGTATCTTGTTAATCAGATACTGTGGTTCATTAAATGTGGTTTTAATATTTTGCTATCAGGAAAATATCCAAATTTTTAAAAATCATTCTAAACCACCGCCAGCTACAAAAAAACCCTGTAACAATTAGTTTTACTTTCATCAGCTAGTGTGGTAAAACTCGTTTTTTGAAAAATGTTGTGACAAATGCTAGAACAATGAGAGAATCAATGCTAATCATTCCACCTTCCGCTAACCTGGAAACAAGACAGACATTTTGGATTTAAAGCAATCTTGGCAGGAGGAACAGATTTTCTACCAAGTAAGAGATCAGGTATTCTTTCCAAAGCCAAATTGTAAATATATGTTGATGTTTTATATAATGTGCAAAATGACATGAAATGCACCACTTTAGATTGCTAGCTCATGAGGCAAATTTAAAACACCATCTTCTTTTGCCTTAAATCCAGAGATTTAACTTATTATGTTATCACGAAACAAAGGTGAGAATCAGGGGTGGGTTCCTACCAGTTTGCTGGTTACCCGCTTTGTGGGCGCGCTTTCCGAACGGCTGTCAAACGTGCACTGCACGCAATCGACTGAGAAATCTTCATGCGGTTCTGCAAGCACTCTGACAGAACAGCTGCGCGGCAGCTATCCGCGGCTATCCACCATGC
>JANHGC010005061.1:60815-71145 GCA_027560395.1 Boaedon fuliginosus | reverse complement strand
ATCCACCATGCAGCTGTTCTGTCAGAGTGCTTGCAGAACCGCACGAAGATTTCTCAGTCGATCGCGTGTTTGACAGCTGTTTGGAAAGTGCGTCCACGAAGCGGGTAACCAGTGAACCGGTAGGAACCCACCCCTGGTGAGAATATCCTTAGTTATAAGTAATATTTCGGTTTTAGAAGTGTTTTCCTTTTGCTGGAAGTAATCACATCAGTGAAATGAAGCATTCAAAAAATTACATTCTCTCTATCTGAAATATCGCCAAATAAAGTCTTATTTTTGGTTAACCACTACTAAAGAAGTAATCAGAGTTCTGAAGTGGAAGGCAGAGACGGCGTTTACTTGGCTTGGTTTGAAAATAGCATGTTGTAAAAATCCAGTCATTGCAATATATTCCATAAAACACGTTTTAAAGAAAATGTGACATAACCAAATGTATAGCCCACCCAGGGTGTATTTTACTTCAGACTGTTTGAGTTCATACATCTTTCCTTGATCACGAGTAGACTACATCTACCATTATATCTCACAGCATATTCATAGAATTCAAGACTTGAAAGGCGCTGTTTAAGTCACTGATCCCCAACCGACTATTGACTGGAGAACTCCAAATTAAAATATCCCAAAATAGCTGCCTAAAAACCAGCTTGATGTGTAGTGATTAAGGCATCAGGCTAGAGATGGGAAGACTGAGTTTTAGTTCTGCCTAGGCACAAAGCCAGCTGAGGGACCTTGTGCCAGGCACTATCTCTCAATCCTAGGAAGCAAACAATGGCAAACTCCTTCGAAAACTACCCAAGCTCTCTAGCCTATGTTTTGAACACGTCCAACAAAAGGGAGCCCATCTGCCCTCTGAGAATTGGTTCCTCTGTTGAATAGTAATTATGATCAGAATGTTGTTCTAACATTCAAGCAGAATCTCCCTTTTTTTTAACTTAACTCCTTTAATTCTGTATATTGTATAGCAGGGCTGTCAAACCCGCAGGGCGGATGCATCACACAGGCCACACCCATGCCTGGTTTAGTGAAAGGGGGAAAAGTCGCAATACACCATGTGACGATGCCATGACAATGCGACTTTGACACCCCTGTATAGATAGTCCTTGACTTACGATCACAGCTGAGTCCAACATTTCTGCTGCTTAATGAGACATCTGTTAAGTGAGGTTTGCCCCATTTTATGACCTTTCTTGCCACAGCTGTTTAAGTGAGTCGCTGCAGTTGATAAGTTAGTAACCTGGTTGTTAAGTGAATCTGGCTCCTCCATTGACTTTGCTTCTCAGAAGGTCACAAAAGGGGATCCCATGGCCCTGGGACACAGCAACGGCCATAAGTATGACCCGAGAGAAACAGTCAAGTCACGTTTTCTCAGTGCCGTTCTAACTTTGAACGGTCACTAAACGCACGGTTGTAAATCGAGGACTACCTGTACTTCGGAGGCGAAGAAGCAAAGTCACCCAGACCTCCAGCTCAGGCATCGGAAGGATGCGATGGGCTGCCGCCTTAGCCACCTTTCCTGCAGGCTGCACCTGCTCTCCCTCTTCCCAGGGTCACCCTCGCTTGCCCTCCTCTAAGCCTCCGCCTTCTTCCTTGAAACCCTTGAAGGATAATCCGGGCAGAATGTCTTCAGGTGGAGATTAACCGATACGGAGCAGAGCCATCCCCACCCACCGTCTCTGGCCGAGAGCTTAATCGGGTTACTTTTGCAAACGGGGCGCCACGAGCTCCCCTCGCCTCCAGCACGAAGAGGGCCAGGCATGAAGCTCCCCGCGTTGCATGGAAGTCCGGGAAGAGACACCGAGACTCGCAAGGGGGGGAATGCACACGGCGGCTGCCGCCATGCCCCTCTCTCCGTCTCCCGGACCAGAAGCGGGCTTGCCTCCAAGGCCAGACTCTCACCTTAGGGCCGGCCACGGGGGAGGCTCTGGGGGCCGTAAAGCCCGGTGAAGGGAAGCGGCGGGTACGGGAGGTCGGCGAAGTCCTAAACGCAACCCGCAGCCGCCAGGGCGGCAGCAGCAACGCCGGCCAGAGAGCAGCAGCAGCAGCAGCGCCATGCCCGCCGAAAGAGCCCGCTACATCTTCCGGGGCGGCTGCGCTTAGCTGCCCGGGTAGCTCACGTGACAACTCCGGGCGGAAGAAGCGGCTACGGAAAGAGAAAGAAACCAGGCGCCCTCTTGGCATCACGAACACGTGACGTCTGTCTGTCTGTCTGTCTCTCTCTCTTTGGAGCTTCGGCGCTAGCTAGGCAGGGTAGGACGTGCGCGGGAAAAGCGAGTGGTTTCTTTCCTACAAAAAGTACGGTAGGTGAAGTAGAGTGGTCGGTTTCTCAAAAGAAGGTAGAGAAAGGAAGGAAAGGAAGAGGTGGTTGAAATGAAAAGGGTTGGCAGGACAGGACAGGAGAACAATCGTAGCATTATTTTCTAATTAATTTTTGGATCCATTTTTGCAGCATAAAAACGCTGCCCGTTTTTAACAAAGGAAAGGGAAAGAAAAGGGAAAGCCATAAGGAAGGAATAAATAAAGGAATAAATAAAGGAATAAAGGGGGGTGGATTAAACCACGAAGTAGTGGTTTCTGATCTTTTTTACAGCAAGTTAGGGGTGCATTTATATTTTTACCCTCTCTGTTCAAAGAACTGCAACATTGAACGCCACCAAAATGTAAAACTGAAGAAATGTAAAAAAAAAAAACCAGTTCTAATTGTGGAGGTTCTTCTGGCTGTCAAAAAGGACTGAAATTGGGAAAACACCTGATGGACATACAGATAATTTCAATCTTGTTAGGGGGAAAAAAGAGGAAACCAGGAGAGGAAATTCAACAGGAAGATAAGAAAATGAAGAAAGCTGAATTGGAACCTTAAGCGAAGTTGCCTCAAAGTTTAAAAAAGGAGAAAAAACAGCTAGGACTATAGAATGCATTGCATGCCTGTAAAGAAAAGAACTCTAATTATTGGTTCTTTAACCAAACAAAAATATAAATAGAATGTATTGATTTCAAGGCACAAAAAATATTTTTGCTTAGATTGGTAACTGTTAAACCTGAAGGGAAAGGTGGGATAAGTGATCTAAGAGAATACTCATTCTTTAGTCCTATGGTACCAAACTTAAGTACCTTAATTAAGTGAGACTGACTCCAAAAGATCTAAAACTTTAAACAACCAATCTGAGAAGAGGAGATTAAGTTTAGAGTAAAAAGAGGGACAGGAAAAAAGAGTTAATAATATACATTTTAAAAAATCTATATAGAAAACAAGCAACTATCTTTCTACAAATAGGGACATTACCATTTATCTGCTCAAGCGGTGCTATTATTAACTGTTTATAAGCAGCTGGTGCTCTGAATAAATGAGAGACTACAATATGCTACTTCTGCAGATTTTTATGGGAGTATGTGCTATTAAATGGGGTGGGACTTATTTCTGATCCTGTACTCATTATTAGGGTGGGGTATGAGGTGGATAAAAATCTAATTGGACTTGCAGTTGAATAAAGAATTTTAGCTTGTCCGCAGCAAAACACCTGTGGTAATCCAAACATCAGGATATATCTTTACAGTAGTAATGTTCATGGGTCAGAGCTTAAGCTGGACTTGTGCAACATGTTTTTTTATAACCCTTGGCATTGTATAAACCCAAACACTAGAGCCTATAAACTACGTTGATAATTTATAGAAATTATATGAATCCAGCCAATTTCAAATTTGTCCATTCAAGCAACCATACCATATGAAATCACAGATATATTTAACAAATAGCCACAAAAATATCAAGGCACAAGATACTTAAGGGAAGAAGATAATGTTTTTACTATGGACTAGAGAACATATGGAATGACTTCAGAATGTATCCATTAATTTTGATTACTATACTGACAACATCTGGATCTTGCTATTCACAGGGTAACTTTCCAAAATAATGGTCAAAGTAAAAATCTACATCCATGAAATTTGATTCTTCATACAGCTCTCAGAAATGTTACATGTCATTTGTATACCTCAGTGCCTCCATATGATTCAAGGCTTAAAACTAGTCTTAAAAGGGGTAGGATAATCTATCTTAACTAAGGATGAGTGGGGGGGGGGGTTGTCATTGGATGATAGCTCTTAAGATCAGCTAGATCCAACTTGCAAAAAACATGAATTAATGATGCAAAATGATGCTTAGAGGTTCTTACAAGCCAAGCCACAGAAGGAACCAAACATACAATGGGAGGCCCAAAGAGATCCAAGTATCTTATTTAATTCCTCTGTGAAACTCTGGAACTGTCTAAAATTATGCTATTTTAATGAGCCTTGGTGATGCAGTGGTTAGAGTGCAGTACTGCAGGCTACTTCTGCTGACTGCCCGCTACCTAGAGTACTGCCAGCAGTTCCGATCCCACCAGGCTCAAGGTTAACTCAGCCTTCCATCTTTCTGAGGTGAAGTGAAAACCCAGGTTGTTTGGGGCAATATGCTGACTCTGTAAACTACTTAGAGAGCGCTGTAAAGCACTGTGAAGCGGTATATAAGTCTAAGTGCTATTGCTACAATATATGTGGGGGGTGGGGGTTCCTTTTCATGAATTGTTCACCATGTTGCTCAGATGGGATCTGAGTGCTAACCAGAGCCACTGAAGGGTATCTGCACATGGATTCCTTTGGACTGTTGTCTGAATGCAGTTCAGGGAAGGGGGTGTTTTTCCAACATTTCTCTCAAATTGGCGCTGCATAGATTTCATGGTGAATCCACATTCTGCTTCTTTGTCTTTGCCCCCGGACCTGCATCAGAGTTGTTCAAGCCTCTTAGGCCCTATATTTCTTGGAACCATTATATGAGCCCTGGTATATTATGGGCTGCAAAGTAAGGCAAGGAGCTACCCTTGCTTGGGAACTACCATCTTAAATGCCAGATATGTTTCAGTATTCTATATTCTGCATTGCAACATGGGCACTGAAAAACTGGGCAGTCAAATTGCAGGGAACTTAGTTTAGAGCTACTTGGAATCAAATACAACCACTCCGTCTCTTTGGTGGACTCATCTGATATCGTCTTTGCTCTTGACACGGAGAATATGCTGCAGAGATCCAAATCTCACCCAAAAGTGCTACGTCCATGATAATAAGGTAGTATCATTTCTGGGTCCACTATATATTGGTCACTTGCATTCAAGACAAAGGCCAAATTAAGGATATGACCTGTCATCTGGGAAAGTTGTGATAATATCTTTTGAAACCCTTGGAACCCATGAAATACTAAGATGCACCCATTTAAACTGTTAACATGAATGCTGATGCCTCTCCAAGACCAAATCCTTGGAGATCTCAACCATCACTTTTTAGAACTCTCATATCAGGCATTTGGCAGGGTGGTCAATACAGTATCAGAAAACAGAATAACAGAGTTGGAAGGGACCTTGGAGGTTATCTAGTCCAACCCCATGCTCGAGCAGAAGGCCCTATACCATTTCAGACAAATGACTGTCCAGTCTCTTTTTGAAAGCCTCCAGTATTGAGTCACCCACAACTTCTGAAGGCAAGACATTTCATTGGTTGATTGTTCTCATCATTAGGAAATTTCTACTTAGTTCTAAATTGCTTCTCTCCTTGATTAATTTCCATTCACTGTTTCTTGTCTTACCTTCAGGTGGTTTGGAAAATAGTTTGACCCCCTTATCTTTCTGGCAGCCCCTCAAGTGAGGGGCTGCCACAAAGATAAGGACATCAAAATGAATCAAGCTTAAGTCATTCTCAGCTATTCCTGTATTAAAATTGTATTTTCTTTCTTATACTAACCACATTCAAGGGCAGTCTCTAGGTCTGTAAAATCTGTTCCTCTCTGTTATCTGTTACGTTGGAAGGAAATCAGGTGAATGGTAATAAGTGGGAACAGGGACAATAAAGACAGGATAATAGAATCCATCTTCGCTTAATTGTTCAGAAAAACAAACATATTTTGTGTACCTAGTGAAGTCCGTGATTTTGGCAGGAGGGTGGGAGGTGAGATGGCATTCTGCAATTTCTACACATTCCTCAAGGATCTGCAACAATAATCCAACCATAGATTGCCAGCGTACAAGTCATGGCATGTTCAGCACCCTCCCAAGACATCTGTCCTATTCTTTATGAAAAAAATGGTTGCACTAAACCTAGTTAAATGAACCTAAGCTGCAACCTCAAATGATAAAATTCTACAGCCTTTAGTCTGCTTTCTCATAGAGCGCAAACTCTTGCTCACATAAAGGTATATAGGAAGTCCTTGACTTAAAACCATTTGTTCATTAAACATCATTTGAAGTCACACAGCACTGAAAAAAGTGACTTAAGACCATTTTTCATCCTTGTGACTCTTGCAGCATCCCCATGGTCATACGATCAAAATTCGGATGCTTGGCAACCGGCACTTATGACTGTTGCAGTGTCCTGGGTTCACATGATGCCGTTCTGCGATCTTCTGACAAGCAAAGTCAATGGGGAAGCCAGATTCACATAACAATCATGTTAGTAACGTAACAACTGCAGTGATTCAGTTAATAATTGTGGCAAAATAGGTTGTAGAATGGGGTAAAACTCACTTAACAACTGTCTTGCTTAGCCACAAACTTTGGGCTCAATTGTGATCATAAATCAAGGACCACCTATGTATTATTTTTTTTCACTTTACAAAAAACCAAAATGATTCTGGCCATAAAGAAAAGAGATCCAAAATTAACATTCACATATGTTTATCAAGCCAATTCAAAGTCTAAGATCTCTTTATCAAGTAAGATGTTACAAAAGGAAGATATGCATAAATGATGGAGGAATGCGTCAGTAATACATTCTGGTTTCATGACTTTGCTGAAATTGCAAGAATTGCTGAGTCAAAGAAAGACTGAAGAAAAATTTTACTTCCCTGTTTCAGTGTTCTCACTTTTCTAATATTAATTTTTAGCTTAGCTGTACAGAAAATCACCATGTCACTACTTTATATAACAAATGAGCTAATATAAGCATGAAAAAGAAGTATTGCAGTTTAAGGTTCAACTCAAAGATACTGCTACTCCTAAGGACATTTATTCCTTGGTAACATCTCCACCTTAATTCAGTAAAGTTAATTTTTGATTCAGCTGTGCCGTGCAAGTCAAGGCCGTTGCATTGATTCAGTCAATGAGGATTCTGTTAGGTATTGATTACAGCTTGGTCTACCTACACAGTTTTTTGATTGGGGTTATCATATCTGTTTAATTATTTTATGCCTATAATTTCTTTAATAATAGTTTATAGTTTACATATAAACACTAAGGTGAAACTTCCTAACAGTGAGGACAATTAACCAGTGGACAGCTTGCCTTCGGAAGTTGTGGGTGCTTCACCACTGGAGGTTTTTAAGAAGAGACTGGACACCCACCTGTCTAAAATGGTATAGGGTCTCCTGCTTGAGCAGGGGGCTGGACTAGAAGATCTCCAAGGTCCCTTCCAGCTCTATTCTGATCGAGAATCACAAAATTCAAAATTCTTGCTTTAGGGTGGGTTCACGCAGGTTGTGTTTTGTCTGAAGTGAATTTAGTGTGTGCAAATCAGCCACTGGGTTCAGTCAACAACGGTTTTCTGGCTAAGCATGTTGGGTGAAGCCCAGCAAATGTGGTTTGTCCAGGAAATCATAGCTTATCACCCCATGTTGTTGTTAGTTACTGGATGTAAGTCCAGGGACTGGTTTATTCTTACATACTCTTCTTAAATACTCCTATATACTCTTCTCTAAAATAAGCTCAAACACAAACTTAAGAATGAAACAAGCGACAAAGAACTTCCAATTCTACACCGGGGACAACAAACAGCCTCAGTTGTAACAGAACACTCTATTCCAAGAACGAAATCAGATGTATCTGCCCCAAGGCTTGCTGGAAAAGCCAGCTTTTAATGGTCTGCATTGCTTACGATTTCACTTCAGAACGTAGCAGGCTAGTTTGACAGTTCATTCTACGCTACACACGTATCCTAATTTTGCTTTGTTGGCATCACTTCTTCAGGATACCAGTTCTGGATGGTGGTGATGACGGTGATGGTGCAGAGGACCACTAGGTGGCAACAAGGGCTTGGGGTATTTCTTTGTCACCACCTAGTGGTTGTTTGGGGTTTGGTAGCTGAAGAAGGTACAGGTAGGCCTCAACTGACAACTATTTGTTTAACGGCTTTTTGAAATTACAACGGCATTGAAAAAAAACAACTTATGACCGGACCTCTCACTTAAGGACATCTCCATCATGTGACCAAACGTCAGGCTCTTGGCAACTGACCTGTCTTTGCAATGGTTGCAGTATCCCAGGGTCATGGGATCGCCATTTGTGACCTTCCCAGGTGGCGTCCAACAAGCAAAGTCAATGGGGGAAACCAAGTTTGCTTAATGGCGTGATTTGCTTAACAAAGACAGCGTTTCGCTTAACAACCATGTCAAAAAGAGGTTGTAAAATCAGAGGTGTGACTTACTTAACATAACAACTGCCTCGCTTAGCCACAGAAATTCTGGACCCAATTTTGGTTATACGTAGAGGACTACCTGTATGCGTATGCTATATTCATGGGCCATATTTAATATTGCCATATTCATAGGCTATTGCCATATTCGTAGGCTATTAAACAATAAAATGTAAATATAAAAATACTATATTGCTGGTACCTAGACACACACACACACACATACACACACACACTCTCCATGCCCATTTAAGTTCTCTCTTTAAATTTGAAACAGGGCAGGAATAAGTCTGAGGTAATGCCAATATTTTTAAAAGATTTTTGTCATGTTAACGTCAGTCTTTGGGCAATTCGGTTTGGTAAAACAAACTTTCTGTCTTTACATGCTTGTTCTCTTTTGTGTAGCTGTCAGGCAGAGGAGGGTGAGTAAAAGGGGGTGTAGGAAATCCACCTTGTCAATAAAGATAGAGACCAGGTGGCTGTCTTCTTACCTGGTTAAAAAGAAGAGAACAGAACCATCTAAACCAATGTTTCTCAACCTTGGCAACTGTAAGATGTGTGGATGGGGAATTCCTCCTCCCAGGATGGGGAATTCTGGGAATTGAAGTCCACACATCGTAAAGTTGCCAAGATTGAGAAAAACTGATCTAGGTCAGCCATCTAAGTCAAATAGAAAGCAATGGGACAAAGTCTAGAAAAGCTGACCCACATTAAGAAGTAGAGTTCCAAGCTCATTGTTGTGGGCGCCATTTTGGCTTTTTTTTAACCATTTCCTGTGTGACTAAATCAACCTCAATGATTACTGAATTAGTCTACTTCCTTCCTTTGTGATATGTAGTGAATGATAAACTATCTAAGAGCCATCCAGTGTCACTTTGGAGTTAAGATGGGAAACATATACATTTAATTAACCGATTAAAAGAGGCTTGGATTTGCACAGAACAATAATTTCCCTCACCTGCCATACGTTTCACCAAAGTTAAAACTAACTAAGCAGTTAAGTTAGCAGATTTCTAATATTTGAGGTATATTTGAATATTCTTCAAAGCACCTGAAGGCAGGAGAAGAAGCAATGGATGGAAACTTATCAAGGAGAGAACCAACTTAAAAATAAGGAGAAATTTCCTGACAGTTAGAACAATTAATCAGTGGAATAACATGCCTCTAAAAGTTGTGAATGCATCAACACTAGAGGTTTTTAAGAAGAGACTGGATAGCCATTTGTCTGAAAGGATATAGGATTTCCTGCTTGAGCAGGGGGTGGGGCTAGAAGACCTCCAAGGTCCCTTTCAGCTCTGTTATTCTGTTAAGCTGAACATGTATGAATGCAGCTGCTGGGTTATAAACTGATCCAGTTCATTATGTTGGGTGAACCTAGTCATTGTCTTCTTACCATCCACTGAACCTCATCCTTAACTAACCACATTCTAGACCTGTCAAGTTAGTGGACGATTCACTGCCTTGTGCAAACCCAGATAATAAGATTCAATAAACCATGGTTCATTTAACCATACCAACAGCAATAGCTCTTAAGACTTATATACTGCTTCACAGTGCTTTACAGCCCTCTCTAAGGCAGTGGTTTACAGGGTGAGCCTATTGGCCTCAACAATCCGGCTCCTTGTTTTACTACTCTTGGAAGGATGGAAGGCTGAGTCAACCTTGAGTTTGTGAGGATCGAACTGCTGGCAGTGGGCAGAGTTAGCCTGCAATACTGCACTGTGACCACTGTGCCACCATAGGCAAGTGTATCTTATCAGTGGTGGGATTCAATTTCTTTTTACTACCGGTTCTGTGGGCGTGGCTTGGTGGGCATGACTATGCGGTCGGCCAATCAGAGGTGGTATTTGCTGCGGTCAGCCAATCAGAGGTGGTATTTGCCAGTTCTCCGAACCAATCAAAA
>JANHGC010005061.1:6473-17350 GCA_027560395.1 Boaedon fuliginosus | reverse complement strand
AGAGAGCTTGCAGAACACCCCGAAGATTTCGAAGTCAATCACGCGCAGTGCATGTTTGACAGACGATCGGCAAGCGCGCCCACAAAGTGGGTAACCAGTGAACTGGTAGGAACCCACCCCTGGTTACGCTGACTTATAGCCTCCAATACTACAATTAGAGCATTCTATTATAGCTGTTCTGTTATGAAGAGGACTTTTATTCAAATGAAACTATTAAATCAGTGAATATGCAGCTAATTCTTGATAACTAATTAAATTTGATGAATCAAGAATGTTTGGACCCTCCTTAAGCATCAACTGCAAGTGGAAATGTCTTTTCAGTGGTTTGGGAATTATCAACACTAATCATCAGAGATTGGAGGTCCTCTGGTGAAACAAGGCCTGTGAATAGCCTAATGTGCCAAATCAGAGCTAGATCTTACTTGTGGATGATTCCAGTTGAATTTCTGCTTTTTATGCCTGCCTTTTCTCAAGCAATAAACCATAACTACGGCAAATCCGGTTATCTTCCTTTCCCCTGCAATTTTCTCAAATGTTTATTTCCCAGTAGGAAGCTTTCCCAACTTGTAATTTTGAAGCCGGTTAATACTCTCGCTTCATTATTCATTCTCTGCTTTTATGTTCTCCTTTGCTGGGACGTAGAAGCCTACAATACTGAATATCTGATTCATATTCAAAATCTGGAGCTACAGCCATTCTCCTGAAGATTTGGGATGAGGGAGAGAGAGAGAGGCATCTTATTATCTGATTGGGGGATGCTAGGCTTACCAGATTGCAGTTATACTGCTTTTATTGCTAAATGTTTTTCCTAACTTGTACTCTTCTGTAACTTAGATCCAATCCTCTTTCTGAGTTGCTATGTTGAACTACCTGCCTAATTGGAAACTGGGTAATTCTGCTATTATTTCTCTTTCCCCTTCTTCTGTTCCCCATTGGCTGAGGTCAACAAGGTATGGCAGAAGGGTCAGATTTGATGTGTTAACCTTGGAAAGAGCTTCGAAACCTTGGAAAGAGCAAAGAAATCTGAATGTCTCCTCACTATAGGATGGATTGTTCACACTTGGATGCCCTTTGTATGAAACCTTATTGCCACATTCGCCTATATTCAGCTGCCTAGTTTTATGGGGGCCTCAATGTAAAGGAGCAATTGTGCTTCTGCTGTTCAGTTCTTAGAACAAGCTATGTTTCAGCCCAGAAAAAAAATCTTCAGCAGTTAATGAGAGAAAAAGCTTGGAGTGAATAAGTTGCATTTTATTTATGTATTTATGTATTTATTTAGATTTATACCCCGCCTCTCTTCCCTGGTCAAGGGGAACTGCTTTTGGAACTGCTTTCAGCTTTTTGCATTGTTCACTACTAAACCAGCTTTTTCTTTGTGCACAAAATTATTTCTGAGCATAATTTCCTTTTCCTCCTTTCCAGCTGCCCTTTGCTTTAATCCCAGTGCTCACATTTACTAGTCTGCGTCCGGTGATGAATGACTTTGCCAATGGCCTGTAAGTATGAAGAAAGGCGCACATCTGGAATGTTATCGAGGATTATACTTGATTAAGCTTAGCTGTTTCTGACTTTTTCGTCGTTGTCACCATGTAACAGCACGGCCTGCTTTACACCTAATGACCACTTATGTTTTTGGCACGTTGTTTTAGCACGTCTATGTGGTAGACCAAAGTCATGAATATTAAAACTACTTTTATTACGGCAACGGAATCTTGCAACTCTGAATGTGCCTCCCGTCCCCTCTCGCCACCAGCACTTTATCCTCAATAGAACTAGGGACGCTAAAGTCTGAGGTGTTTTCTCAAATTACATTCCCGCTTTGGACTTAAGATTTCTCTTATCTGACCATTGTTTTTGTCAGCAAATTGCCCAGCAGGTGTCCAAAGGAAGTCATTAGAAGCTGACATGAACTTGTTTTATGTAGAGAAATATATTTCACATCAATATTTTACATCAGTCAAGATAGTCAGGCAAAGAGGAGCATTGTGAGGTAAATCAATACAGCAGGAACATCATGAGGTAAATTACAGAGGCCTCAAAACACAGAGGAAAACGGCGGGAAACCAGGAAACTCCCCCTTTACACTCACAGTAACCAATCGCATTATAGATTGCCTCATCAGGAGAGAGCTCTCTCCAGCCAATCAGCTATAAGTGTGTGTTCTGACTCATTGTACAACTCCCCTGTTCCTGCTACTAAATTTAAATATTTTAACGGTTTTAGCAAGGCTCTTCCTTCTATTCCTTAGGGTTATTCTCACAGCCCATTACACATTGAGTGCACTTCCTTTCTATTTGCCAATGGCAGAATAGAGTTTGTATTATAACCAGCATGAACAGCAGAATCTATTCATTTCCAATCATTTTTCAAAAGATAAAAGCTAGACTAGCAGATCACACACTAGCATAAAATCTGCAGCTGAATGCTTCTTCTTTTTCAGGGTAAATATTACCCCAAATCTGCACTTGGGTATAGATTTTATGACTTTTTGCAGATTGGCAATTGACATGCAGTATTTCTAGATTTGCTATATAAACATCTTGGAGGATCAAAATACCTTTCAGTAACAGAAGAAAAGTTTGAATCCATGCATTACTAGCTGATGCCTAATATATAGAAAGAAACATTTTCACATTTCTTATGCAGTGTTGCTTATTCTTTTGCCAAAGGTTGCATTAATTTCCTACTGTAACCATTGCAGAGTTTTAATCCACAGACTTCTAAATTATTCCGAATAAATCAGAAATGGGAAATCTGAAGGTCACATGAAGCCTTCTGTATCCCATTTGCAGCACGGATTTCAGCAGTTTAATTTATTGCTTGTTTATTTTGCAAACATTGGCTAAAAAAATGAGTGCAAGATTCCTGGGAGATGAAATCCCAACTGACAGTGCAATTTGTTTAGCACCTATGAGGACTTGATCTGTGTCTGAGGATTGAAAGACCAGAAAATGAATATATTAAAATCTAGACACTTGTGTTTGTCAGGGGTAATGTATTGAATGATTGAAGGTTTATAACTAAAATGTTGAAAAAAAATCAAAGCAAAAAGTTGTATTTAGATACATTTTTTTAAAGATGGAGAAATGTTTGAAGAAGTTTTAAGACCTGCAAGTGCTCGTAGGAAAGTAATGGCTTTTAGTCATTGTAGTATGTCATGTGCTGTAGTATGTCTTATGCTGTGTGGAAGTGGGAGATGGGTACATCAGGACAATTGAAATCGATTGGGAAATTAAATTGTGAATGCCCTTATCCACAATTAGTCCTAAGTAGTTATTCCTGATCCATTTTTTTCCTTTGTAATTTTTTTCTTGTCTTCTAGGGGCTGGAAAATCGCTGGGGGAATTCTCATTGTGATCATCTGCAGCATTAACATGTACTTTGTGGTGATCTATGTAACTACCCTAGGACAAACAGTGTTATATGTATGTGCTTCAATTATCAGCGTTCTCTACTTAGCCTTCGTGGCATATCTGGTGAGTTAGTGATGGCTTACATGTTCTGCTTTCCTCACAGGCATTTTCCATGTTCTCTTAGCAGTGATCTCTATAGGGTTTTTTTTTAACCCAACAAAACAAAGGCAGTGGTCAGACTGGAGGCTATTTTTTAAGTCACACTTCACGGTACAGTTACCATATACTCCTACTTTCTTCCTCCAGCACTTGCTGTCTTAGATTCCAGCCATCCCGGGTCATAGGAGCAGTAGAACAATCCTTTCATGAGGCCAGGACCCATTTTAAGATGACACTTGGTTTCTCACAGTGGCCAGCCAGATTGGAACCAACATCCAGTGGAGGTAGTGGGGCAACAGCAATAGCACTTAAACTTATATACTGCTCCACAGTGCTCTAGTCTATAGCTCTCTCTAAGCTGTTTAGAGTCAGCAGATTGCCCCCAACAAACTGGGTCCTCATTTTACCAACCTCAGAAGGAGGGAAGTCTGAGTCAACCTTGAGCCAGCCAGGATAAAACTGGTGAACTGCTGGCAACCAGCAGTCAGCGGAAGTAGCCTGCAGTACTGCATTCTGCAACCATTGCGCCCCCACATTTCAGTCATCCATAACTGAGTTTAAAAACATGCTTGGGATAAAGACATGTCTATCATCTGAGAATAGAAGAGAGTAGAGTAAAGTAGAATAGAGTAGAGTAGGGTAGAATAAACAAGAAAACAAACAAACAAAACACTCAAATGGCAGACTCAATAGACCACTGGGTTTTTTTCTGATATCAGTTTTCTATGTTTCTGTGTTACTTGCCAGATACCACTGTCCTGCTGTGGTCCTCTGCCATTGGTATATGGAGGCATACTGTCCCCACCCCAGAAGTTACATAGAGTCAATAGCAGCAACCCATGGTAGACCTGTACTCCATGAATTCATTCAGTGCTGTTTAAAGTTAAATTAGTGATTACCACTATATCTTCTATCTTGTGATAATGAATTCCATAGGTTAACAATGCATTCCTTTTTTTCTGTTTTAGCTGTCCTTTCAGTCAGCTTCATTAGATGACACATATGTTCTGAGAGGGGGAGTAACAATTATCTTGTCCATTTTTTCTATACCATGATAAAACTCATCTCCTCTTCTGTCACCTAATTGAAGTGAAAAAGCCCCAAATAATCCACTCTTTTCCCATAAGGCATCCAATTCTACACTTTTTCTAGCTCAAATACATCCTTTTTAAAAAAATGATGCACAGAACTTTACCCAGTATTCCAGATACATTTATTACACATGTTGTATTACACATGTTGACAATTTTATTTCCCTAATCAACACAAGTATGAAATAGGTCTTTTTTTAATAGCTGTTGCTCATTGAATGGTTGACTTGAGCCATTTGCTGTGACTCCAAAGTAGCTACAGGCAGCTTAGTAATTGAGGCAGGATTTTTCTTTTTAATATAAAATTTATTGGGGCTCATCTTACTGCAGGGTAACTCTGGGCAGTGATCTGAATGTGTATCCTCTTACACTTACGTAAAGTTAACCACATTTTCCATTTGGTTGTCCGTTCACCTAGTCTACAAAGAATCTTTTGAACTTGTTAGTGAGTGTGTTGGCATTGATAGGTATTGCATCCAACCCTTCTAAAGGATAGCAATGTTCAAGTAATGCATTAGGGCAGGGGACCCAACCTGTGGGCCACAGCCTGGTGTCGGGCTGCGGCCTAATTGCCACTGGGCCGCACACAGCCCCACTGGCACGAGTGTCATCACAGGCAGTTGTAGCCCCACTCATGAAGGCATTGCCACAAGTGTTGCGAGCCCTTGCATGAGCACTGTTGTGGGCACTTACTACTCCTCTTCACTCCCACTCCCCCGTTCCAGGCTGCCAACCCAGAAAAGTTGGGGAACTCTGCACTAAGGAAATGCTGGTTTTTTGTCACACTCCAATATAATTCTGATCACATTATCTTTAATTATATCAGCTTACCGTTACCTTTCTACTGATTCCTCTTTTCACAAACATATGTTCTCTAGAGGAAATAAGCTAGAATTGTGCAGAATATGAGAAGACAAGGCAGCATGTGTACTTCTAGAAAAAAATGGCTGTGTTAGAAACATTGTTCCTTTTAGAAATAATGCAATGGCCTTGTTTGAACAACCTCTAAACCACATTCCGGGCATTCATCTTGTCAAGTGTTTCAGAAGAAACAGCCAGGATGTGGCTTTCTAGGGATAGGGAGGGGCCGTACAATTTAGAGCCAGTTCTGAGTAGCATTAATTGAAATTTATGGGTTTATCGCACAAGCTCTCTTGTTGCCCCCCTCCTCTTCCATGTTTCTCACTCCTGGTGGTATCTACCCATAACAAACAAAATAAGGATCAAAGAAGCAGCTTGGTTGTAATTGTCAGCCTGGAAACTCAAGGAAATCCAGTGGAATCATGAACAAGGGGTAAACATTATTTGTTAGAATAACTAGGAATGTCACCTAGTTAATATTGTCTGATCACGTAATCACAGTTTGAGTGCTCAATGATCACCTTGCGGTTATAACATTGCAGCATCTTACAATCAGGTGCCCTTTCTTGGCAGCTTCCCATAAGCAAAGTCAGTGGGGAAGCCAACAGGAAATCAGAAATCATGGTGATGCGGGATCCTTGCTTAACAGTGGCAGCTGGAACTGCTGGAACTGCCATTGCTAAGCAGTGTGGTCACATGACATCATGCTTACTTCATTGCTTGGTGCTGGAGTTTCTATCCCAATTAGTGTTTTTAATCAAGGACTATCAGTAGTAGAGTAGAAGTCTTGAGTACAGAAGAACTATCTTGCAAGGTCAAAGCAGAGCCTCCATTTAGCCTCCTATTTGTTTTACTTGGGCCAGCCACGTGACCTTCCAGAAAGCTCACAGCTTGGAAATGAAGACAGCTGGTGTCCAACGAAAGCACATGCTTGGAGAAAAGGAAACAGCTTAGGGGACATCCAAAACTTCAGGACAGGGTTGAGAAATATGTAGCTTGGCAAATAGAGCTTAATTACGACTCCTAGCATTGTACTTTGCCTAGAATAAGTTTTATCCATCAGCATACCGAACACCAGAGGCCTGCTTTGTTTAATGACTGAAATATTCATGTGTATTAAGCTTGATTAAAAACAGTTTTAATGATTTGTATGAGTTCGCTCGCAATCAGAGAGCTACTTATCCATATGGTTGACTAAGAAATTGGTAGGAATAAAAAACATCTATTTATAGATGATGACTTTTAGATTTGCAGCTGGTAGGGAAAGGCTTCCTAGAGTAGACAGGGAGAGCATAAAATCTTCCCAGGGAACATAGGGTGAAATAATTAGATCAGGTTTGTTTCTTGACATACATATATAGCAAGTGATGCAAAGTAAGTGCTTTGGTTTTTTTCCCCCTGACAATGTTGTTCTTCTCCTTGACCAGAATCAGAATTATGTGTGATCTTTGGCTCATATTTTAAAACCTGTCTGTTGACACTTCTGTCTGAAATGACTTTGGGAGGGGAGATGGAGCAGAAACTGAGGGATGGTGGTGCTTCATAGAACAGAGAAGGAGGAGGGATAATGGTGGTGCTTCTCTGATTTGCTTGAAGGGAAAAAATCTTTGAGTCGTTTAATAAATGCACCATTAATTTGGGATTCGTCTCTCTTTTTCAGAGTTGGCAGTGCTTAATTGCTCTCGGAGTCTCCTTCCTGGCTTGTGGGCATACGGTAAGAGTCACAAGAAGTTTGCTAACTGAAGATCCGCCTTCAGCGGCAGTTAATTAATTACTGTGTCTACTGCAGAATAAGTAGCCATCAGGGCCAGTGCGTTTCTATGGTTTACTTTGTAAACATATCCAAATGTATGTGCAATTTTGCACAGCGTTAAAATTGTGATAATGGTGTTTAAAAATTATTGGATGTATATGAGAAAAACTTATGTGTATTTTCCCTTGTTAATCCCCAACAATCACACTCGGGATAAAAATGGATTCTCTTAGTACTGCATTAGTTCTCAATGGAGATCTCTCTCTATGCTGCTAAAAGTTAAGATATTCATAATTTAACCAAGAAGCTAATATTTCACTCCAGTTGAGACTCACCAAATTAATGTTAATAAATCTAATGGCATAAAATTATATTTTACAAAATTGCCCCTTAATAGAATATTGCTAGCATCTGTAGTTGGAATACAGATAGTTCTTTGGAGCTCATCTTTGTCCACACAAAGAATCCATCTTTGTCCACACTCTGTGCTTCAAGCCACAAATAAATTTTGGTGGAAGCAATAAAGCTATAGGTGGAAGAAGAATCTTCCTGCCTTAAAAAAAAAAGAGAAGGGAAAAAAACCCCTCCTTAAATCCTAATCATTGTCAAGCTTCTTTTCTATATGTCAAGGCGTTTTTCCCCCAGAGGCCAGTATTCAGACCTAGAGTAAAAACTTTATCTGTGGTGCTGGGTAAATCACTATCCGTGAATGAAGGGGAGCTAGAATCTGGGGGCAAATATCCCGTCTAATTAATTAAAACCCATAGACCACTCCTCCTTTCAGTTGGTTATGTAAATAGCCAAAGCTGAAAACGTCTTCCGGTACCAAGTGGCCTCTGTGCCAACCAGAAGCTCTCTGTGATGCCAGGCTGAACTGTTTCCCAACTAAAGTGCAGACATTGCAAAAATAACGACTTATCAAAAGTGGATCCCCTATGATCAAACAGATGGCCAGACTCTTTAAGCATCAGAGTCCAAACCAGGAAGACCTGCATCATTATAATAGAGAATGAAGCCTAGTCATTAATGGCAGAGAGACAGTTTGCTTATAAGATCCAGATCCAGAGTTAGAACAGAAAAATTATATTCAGTACTTACAAATATTTTCCATTTTTTCTGCTTAATCCTCATTTGCTCAGGCAAGATAGTATTTGTATTTCCTGCCATTCTTTATGGCAGGCATTTATATTAAGGAAGGATTTCTGGCTATCAAATTACTTATCTATGAGGATATGAACATTTTCCTTTAGCCAGAAATGTTTCCCGACATGAAATATTAAATAAGCATCCATTTAAAAAGCATATGCTCAGCTAAGAATGTGACTGTGTGTTATAATTGGCTCGATTTTGCTCCCGCTGTCATTTTCACTAATGATTTACCTGTGTTTCTGTTGGCTGCCCATTCGTCAAACAAAGCATTACAAAATCTTTCCTGATATCTTAACAGTGCTCTCAGGGAAGGGATAAATATTGAGAGAGTGAATGAGAGAGAGAGAGAGAAAGAGAATGTGAGAGACAGAGAGAGAGAGAGAGAGAGAGAGATCCTATTAAGAATCAAGAACATTTCATTCCTGAGCTTTTGGTCAAGATGGAGGGCAAAAAGCTTTTAATCCATGTATATATTTTTCCACAAGGATCTTATTTAAAGATCTTACTTAAAGATCATACTGTCTTACTTACTTAAGCTTGTGCAGTCTTCCCTATCAGGCCTGTTTAAGATGTGTTGGGGCTACAATCCCAGAATTCCCAATCTTTGCAACCAGTAAGCGTGATAACAAAGAATTCTGGGATTTGTAGTATTATCACAAGTGAGAGCAGCCAAATGAGAAAAAACAGGATTTTCCTACTACAATTTGAGCAGAATCACCTTCCTAAAGTACGATACACTTTAAAAAGAAGGTCCTTCCCGAGTCTGAATGGAGGGGGTTGAGTTTTTAAGAGTCGCATTGAGCAATAATTCAGTCTCTGCCAGCCTGACGCTATACAGCTTCTAACTTCCGCATCGCATCTGGAAGGCAAAGGTTGGCGAAGACTCGCTTGCAAATAATACTACTGATGTCCAAATACAACCTTGCAATGAAATTAATGTTTACTTGTTTACTTTGCTACAGTTGAGATAGAGGTACTAACTTTTTGATATGTATGTTGTTAATTGTGTTTCAAATTCTGAAGTAATTCCTAAATTCAGATGTTAATTGATTTGAACAACATGCTCTTTATACATATTGTAATACTAACTACTATTATTGACTAAAGAAAGACACATTATGGTATAATAGTCAGAACTGAATGAAGCGTGTCAGCAAAATATCCTCCCTTAGTTATTGTAGATACTGTTTCAGCTAGGTGTCCCATTTAGCAACAACACTAAGAGGTTTGTGTTTGTATTTTTCCACTTTTTTTTAAAGTATTTATGATAAATCTTGGGATGACTAATGCATTTTAGCAAGGTTAATTTTTCTTTGTTACTAAAAATTGGACTGTTCGGGGTCTGGGTTAACATTATGCTTACTTTGTATAGATTTAAAAGAGGTGATTTATCGTTTTCCTTTCAAAGTATTTATAAGTTTGAAAAGATTACTCAGGCTGATTTGTAGCTTTTTATCAGAACTATCCCAGGTTTCGGATCAGTCTATATCAAAAGTTACCTAGTTAAGTGAACTCAAGTTCTATTAAAACTCTAAGCTGCTTAACCTTGAATTAAGCAGAGTCCCTGAAATAGTAGTACATAGTCATTCTGTTGGCTTCAATGGGAACAGACTCCTAAACAGAGAATCTCCTAGCTGACCATAGCATTTCTTATTAATGATATTTTTCAGTTGGAAGGATGCAAATGTAGGAGATCTGTAGGCTTGATTTGTCAGCTTGCATATTGAGTCTGTGGGAAGAATTTACCCTGTTCAAATATCAGAAGGGCTATACTTGTAAAATTTTAGGCCACACATTGGCTGCTGGGGGAAAAAATCTTTGCCTGGAAGAGATAAAATTGGATACACAAAGCTTTCAATAGAATTAACTGGAATCATCCCACAACTCCGGGTTGGGTCTTAGAGGCGATAAAGTAGACTATTTTGTATGCATGGGATCCCCCTGAAACAAATCTATCCTATCTCACATATCTAAATTAAAACAGTGACTGCACAACATTTCCCACCCGCTTTACAATTTACTTTCCTAGTTGGTGGGTGGTTGTTCCTGTGCTATTTTGTTTTTTAAAGAAATGCCCATGCAACAAAGTTCATAGAGTTCCTAGATCATTGAGATAATTCCTACTCAGCAAGGAATCATTACCTCCACTCACTAGAAAGGAGCTTATGCAGGACTTAAGATTTGATAGAGAGCCACCCACTTCCAGTTGTAGGCAATGTAGATTTGCTACAGCAGAGTACTATATTTTAAAGAGCAATTTGTCTGATCATCTCATAGCTCCATGTTGAAGTTTGCTGGCTTGCATGTTTTATCCCTTTTTCCGTGTATATTAGGAGAAAAGGTTTGGTATGTCCCACCCCCATCTAAACCAACAACAAACACTATATGTTAATGCTTTGCAGATTCTAAGGATAGATATATCTTGCATTCTCTGTGTAGACCAGTGTTTCCCAACGTCAGCCATTTTAAGATGGGTGGACTTCAACTCCCAGAATTCCCCAGCCAGCGTTG
>JANHGC010005060.1:10026-23006 GCA_027560395.1 Boaedon fuliginosus | reverse complement strand
CACCACCCCCACCCTCCCCCTCCAAAAACGGCACCCTCCCCCCCCCCCAGCGCCATTTTCGGACAAAGGACGAAGTTGGGCTCCCTGGGAGAGCCCCGGACTTGCAAGACAGGGGGAGGGCGCGCGCGCAACAGGGATCGTTACCGCCGCTCCGCCCGCGAGCCAGCAGTTTTGCTGTTGGGGGGCGGGAGAGGGAGGGGTGGCGAGGCGGGGGCGAAGCAGTCCCCCCCCCCTTTCAGGACAGGAGGAGACTCTGGACCTACCCAAGCCGTATTTTTACTCCTCCGTTGGGATCCACATGCTGCTCCCCACACCGCCGGGGCTGCCCCTGAAGCCGGCTCCCCCCTGCCGGAGTGGAGCTCCTGAGCCGCGATGCTCATTGACGAGCAAAGGAGGCGGCTTTTCCTGACGAGCCCGGGGCCGCTGCTCCGTACAGCCCCCAGGGCAGCGCGGCTGTGGCGGCGGCGGCGACGTCTTCTCCGTCTCCGCGGGCCAGCAAGTGCGCGGGGGGAGAGAGGGCGACGGCGGGCGCAGAAGCGGGCGAGCCTTGTCCCCGGAGAGACTCGGCGGATTCCTCTGCGCTGGTGAAGGAAGAGTACAGCGCTCGCTCTCCCAGGCCGGCTCCGAGGAAAGGACAGCTCCTCGCCTTTAATCCACTAGCCGCGACAGCCCCGCTCTCGCCGCTCCTCAGCCGGGGATGACTGGAGATGAAGGAACGGACGGTAGCCCGCAAACGCTTCCACGGCGGCGGCGCAACAACGACTGTTGTTGTCTCCCCCGCTCGCTCCTGCTGAAGGACTCCCGCGCCCACCCACTTGGCAACCAGGCGCATGCGTGGAAGCTCCCGCTGCCTGCCTTCCCGCGCGACCTCGGTCGGCGTTTGGGTCGCGTCCTGCTGCCGAGGTGGGCGAGAAGCGGGAGTTGCGGGTGTGTGTGTGTGTGTGTGTGTGTGTGTGTGTGTAGGTAGTGTGTGTGTCTTCCTTTGCGGGAATCTTTCTTCGGATGTTCATTCCTTGCCTACCTAAACTACGGTAAAGGGTGAGCTGGAGCACGCGGGGTCCGCTAAATCCCAAATCCTTCGGAAATCGATAGGGTTTTGAGACCAAATGCCGATAAAGTGAGAGTGCTGAAAAGAAACGGCTTCTGTGAAATCAAGATGATTGCTGAACGTCTATGGAGTTTCTCAGTCATCCAGGTCATGGTTATCCCAAAGGTGCTTTTTCAAGAGGGAACTGGACTTTCTGAAAGTCCAGTTGCCTCTTGAAAAAGCACCTTTGGGACAAGACGATTATTGTCATAAAAAAAAAATTGACTCGAAAGCAGACTTCGTAAAAATGCTCTATTCCACCTTAAAAGGATACATTGGAAAACATCAGAAGAAAATGCCACAATTCCCATACTTCCCAGCCCCCTAAATTTAGAGTACACCTGGTTCATCAACCATTAGGCAGACTTTGAGACCGTGAATAGGAAGGGTTTAACTGTAAGAAGCTAGGTAAGTAATACTTACAAAAATAAATGGAACGCAGTGGTATATAATAGAAGATTTTGTAAGGTTTTGTAATAATATTTGAGAAAATATTGGAATTGGCCATGGAACATGTCCTACTGAAAAGACAAAGTTCTCAACTTACAACCATTCATTTAGTGACCATTCAAAGTTTCAACGTCACTGAAAAAGTGACTTGTGACCATTTTTCATACTTACAACCGTTGCTGCATCCCTGGTCATGGGATCAAAATTTGGATGTTTGGCAACCGGCTCATATTTGTGATGGTTGCAGTGTCATATGATCACCTTTTGCAACCGTCTGACAAGCAGAGTCAATGGAGAAGAAAGATTCACTTTACAATCGTGTTACTAAAGTAAGTTAACAACTGCAGTGATTCACTAATTGTGGCAAGAAAGGTCATAAAATGGGGCAAAGCTCACCTAAATCTCACTTAGCAATGGGAGTTTTGGGCTCAACTGTAGTCGTAAGTTGAGGACTATCTGTATTCTATTTTGGTTGCATCAATAGAAGAACCATTTCCAATACATACAAAATAATAGTTCCATTATATTTTGTCCTGTCTTGAGTATTGTCACCAGTTCTGAGGCACCATATTTATTTGCTTGTTTGCTTGCTTGTGTGCTTGCTTTTTTATTTGATTTAAATGCTGCATGACTCAGAACAGAAAACAAAATTAAATGGTCAATTCTGCCAATAATACAGAAACATGTACCACACATCCAGGAAATATAAAAGATTCAGAGAAATTGGAAGAGTGGGGGGAAACTAGTTTGGTCTAGTAGTTAAGCCACCAAGCTAGAAACCAGGAGATTGAGAGTTTCAATCCTCCCTTGTGCATGACTCAGCTCATTGACTTTGGTCCAGTCACTTTCAGCTCTATTGACCTCACAGGATTTTGTTGGGAAAATAGGAGGAGGAAGGAATATTAAATATGTTCTCTGCCTTGAATTATTTATAAAAACAATAAAGGTGGGATGAAATAACTAAATAAAACCACTGAGGATTTCCTAGAAGTGATGTGAAAATTAGATATACATAGGCCTAATAAAAGACAAGTAGGCACATTTTAACATTTTTAGGTAGCCAATAGGGTGTTACATAGAAGATCATCAGTCAAGTTCACAATCATCACAGAGTTGAACCCATTGAATAATGGCCTTGTTATGGAAAACTACTTTCTTGTTGAATATTTAAAAAACATTCTTAATAGTAAGAACAGTTTAATAGTATAATCAATTACAGAGATGGTGGTGAGTTTCCTTTTATTGTTTGCATTAAAACAGGTTGAATGAGAGATTGTTTTAATTTCAATTTCTTTGCTGTGCAGAGTTGGATTTCATGGTACTTTTTTTCTTGCTGAATGGAAACAATTGTTTTGAAACTATTCAACCAAAGTTCTAGATTGAATCTGAACAGAATATGTGTAAATATGAGAATAAATAACAGTGTATTATCATGAACTGGACTACCAGGCAGGTGAATATATTGATAGAACAATAGTAAATATAATCAAAAATTCATAATCATTGATTAAAGTAGGTCTTGAATTAAGGGATGACAGAAGAATGATTACAGCAGAACAGAAATAGGGTAACTGATCTTGCATACCTGAATGTAATTAAATAGTGTGATAAGTTCTACAATGGCAAATCAGTGCAAAGGTAGCTTACATATGTAATCACATATACCTGTACACATACAGATTGAAAGGCTTGAAATTATGTCAAGATATAACTTGAAATAATACTTTATAAAAAGTGTCATCCAATGGGAGTTCTAAAGTATCCTAATGAAATAACTGGTAAATAATTGAATATCTTTTGATTGATAAATTGAGTGTCAGCATTCCAAGTAACAAAATCCAACCCAATAGAGACAAGCATTTTCTCAAAGTTTCATTTTATTAGAGTTGTCATGTTGGCACATCTGGGGAAAACCCGAATCTGAGAGTTCTGGGTTTTCCCTTCATAATTGAAAATCAAAACCCAATCCCCTGCACCCATCAGTCCATCACATGGTCCAATTACCAGTCGTCCCAACTGGAGACATCCCTTCAACCACTCCTTGCCAGGTGCAGGATGGCCTTGAGTCAGAAGAAGAATGCTGTTATGTCTAAAATGCCACCTCACTATATTATCCCCCCTCCCTAAGATGTGGCAGCATGGAAGCTTCAAAGTAAATATGGCTTCCAAAGCTGACATTGATCATGGCTTGATAATAGAGTGTAACATTTGAAATATAATGGCATTGGAATAATTAACAGCACCATGAGTAAAATAATAGTATCTGAACCATAATGATATGTGAAATTTCATAATGCAGAAAAAGGTGACAAGAATGATAGTGTTAAGTTGAAACAACAGTGAAGTACTCAGATGTAAACAAATAAGTAGAAGAAAAACAATGTTATTTCTATTAGGGGCAGCATAGAATTCATTTTATGTAGGAATACATTTCAAATATTGATGAATTACAAGGGTTATGGCACTTAGAAATATAGTCTTATGGTCTAATAATCTTGTTTTTGTTTCATGTAAGATAAATGGGGATGGGGACTGTCTTTTAATCCATGTTTTCAATGCATGTTCTGTTTTTATGTTCTCATGGGAAAAAACAATTCAGTAATAATCACATCACTTGTCATGTCCCCCTTTTCTGTTGGAAGAGACTTTAGCGTTAGCAAAGATCAGAAAGCGTTATTTTCCCCCAATTGCTTCGTCTAACCATTCCATAAGTAATTATTTCTCATAATACTTTTTCATATTCTACAAACTTCAATCTTGCTAACAAAAATAAGGCAAGGAAGGCAAAGGTATGGGAAGGTACTACAATTGCCAGTATCATTGGCTTGCTGTTGCATCAGGCAGCTCACTTCCATTTCACAAAACTAATTTCTAAGTGTAATTCCACAAGCATCAAAATTATTTACTCCTATTGATCCTTATATCTCAGAGACATTAAGGTAGAGGCCAAAAGATCTTTAATAGCAATCAGTTATCAGATAGCATGTATTATTAGTAATAATTGTAAAATTAACAATTGTGATAATGCCATTAATGAAAACTTGATCTTTGTTTATTTATTTAAAAAATTATATGACTATCCATCATAGAATTTTGGATGACTCATAACAGCAATAAAAATAAAAAATCTTAAAACCCTAAAAAATAGTACAAAATCCTGAAAATCTAACTAATACCTACTATGTTCCTTAAACTTGCTGGCCTAGAATTATATTCATTACTACTGGAGATTGTCAGGTTGGACAAAGTTATAAATGACAAATGTCTTTGATGCAATATCTGAACTATGGGAGATAATATGCAGCCGTCTTTAATATTGCTTTAATAAGCAGTCATCAGGTTTTGCCAAATCGTAATCCCGTAGCCTTCTAACAACAAAATATAAATAGACTGTCATATGTCCAGATCCCTTTTAGACTCTGTATTTTGAACAGCAATAATTAGATGATTATTTGGCTTGATATCCTTATAAACACTAATTCTTATACAGAGATTCTCTAGAATTGAACAGTTGTTGGGAACAGCCTGGATTTAATCTTCCCAACCCAAAATAGTTAGTAACAGAGCCAGAGCTAATATTGCTGATAATTTGTCCCAAATAGATCTTAAACATTGGTACCAATATCATTGGCTTGCTCTTGCATCAAGTAGCTCACTTACAGAATTGGATCCTGTTTCTACTAGCTCAGCAATAATATTTCATCTTTCCTGTTTTCAACAACAAAAACATAAAATCTTTCACAATGAAGAAGACATACAAATAATTCTAGTAAATGTGGAAAATATGATGAGGTTGAAAAGCCAAAAACGAGAGAGACATAACATTAGGGCTTATGTAAACATTAAGAATAATGTATGTTGGTGATACTAGAAGCATTTGCTCTTGAGAATGGTTCTGATCTCACAAGTAAGAATAGGTGTAGAAGCTTTCCTCCCACTACATAACAGACTGTGAAATGCTTCACAATATTAATGTAATCTAAATGAATTTATTGAAGTGTCAAATGGTATAATTTTTTTCATTAGGAGAGATTATACTTTTCCTAGACTGTACATGAAAGACTATTATCCATCTTGCTTTAAAAACTTGGTACGGGTGTCAGATTTAAGTGGTATAATATCTTTGCAGCTTTTTCCTCAGCCTTCATCTCTGCAGCCAATTACTGATTCATCATCTCTAACTTAGCACAATATAACAACAATACAATGGTCTTTCAGTAGGAAAAAAATCAGGGACATCACTCAAACCTGTTCCTGCTGGTTGGATAGCAACAACAGATATTTTGTAGATAGCTTCTGAGCTTATTTACTATAAGTAAAAAAGAACTATATACAATTTAATGAAACAGTATGAATTTTATTATAAAGCAGCATCTTTATAACCTTAGCATTTGTATATTCATTAGAAGCAACTTTTTCTGAGTTTAATGGGATTCATTGTAGTGTATTTTTAAGATTGTGTAAAAGTACATAGTTATTATTGAATTAGCTGACATCTTACTGTTCACCAATCTCCTTTATATGATGATGAAATCTGAAATACGATAATCATGAATTTTCCAGGGCCTAAAAATAAGAGAATAAAGAACTAGGAAATTTTACCAAATATAAAATGACTACTTGCATATAGACATTATTCCTTAGGATTTTTACTGCTCTTAGTTTTCTAGGTTATTTGAGCATTAAATGATCAAAGTGACCTTATTCGAAAACATGACTTTCTTCATCACAATGAGCTCTCTGGGTTTGCTGTTTGCATGGAATTAAATTGATACATGACAAGATGTATTTCAACTTGTTGAGCTGAATCCTGTTACTAACCAGATGATTTATGAATATGATAATATTCACACTAATACTTTTGTCAGTCTTGTTTTTAATTTTTTTTCCATTTTAGATAAACCCAACATTAAATAACTGCAACCATACTATAAAAGTTAGTTGTCTGTAATGTTTACATTTTAAAAATAGTAAGCCTTATTACAGCATTAGACTTGAAAATGCATAGACATGAGTTCATACTTAGCATACAGTATGTGCCTAACCTTCCCTAACCCATTGCTGAAATATACAATACACTTTAGTATATCCTGTTTTAATATTGCATATTGTATTTTAATACATTGAATGTTCATTAAATATATTCCTTAGAACATGTGGATATAGCATATGGATTGTACAAAATATGATTTTATTGTTATTAAATACTGTAGTTATTTTTTCATTCTGAATGCTGTAATACTTATACAGTAGTTGTTTCATAAGTCTGTGATATATATCCATGTATTGATTTATTCTTCTCAGCATATATGTTCTGTATTTATGTAATGCAGCAGAATGAAGGGTGCAGAGCTCAGTGAGGTTGCTGTGGAAACCTGTTCTGAATCTTTATGCACTGAAGTTCTGTAGTCTATGATGTCCTAGCATAATTTATATTTGGAATGCAGTCCAGTTGAGTTCCCTACAAAAATGCAGAGTGCAATATTTGTACAGCTTTTCCCTTTATACTTAAACATGTTCCTGGTATGACTGAACCTAAATATTCAATAACTTGGGAAATTATGTTCCAATACAATAGGATTTCTTTCTTTTTTAATATGAATGTCTTTATAGTGTTGGCAGTTTTGCAGACTCACTACCTATTAATATTATCTCTCTTCATCAAACTAGTAGTGGGTAGTGATATATTGGTTATGCTTAACTAAACATATGCAGTACCATATATTTATCTCAAGCATAGCAGTGCAGCAACACTTCTTTAATTTGAAGTAAGCCTTCTAATACTTATTTATGTTTAAAAGAAGAGAAATAGGTCTCCATTCCAGAAAGTCATTTGAAACAAGTACCATATTAGTTTCTGTTCTCTAACATTAAAATATTAGTTTTTGCCCAATAGTAGCATTCATAAGAACATAAGAATCATGCTGGCCCAAATCTACCTAGCATTATATTTGCACAATTGCTAAATAATTCCTTTGGGAAACTGATAGAATAATAGCTTTCTCATTGATTTTGGAAGGCATCTTTAATACTTGCCATTGAGAAGTTTATCCATCAATTTTTCTAATCACTTTTTCTGTTTTGCTGAAATTGTTGCCTATTACTGGTAATGGTTGAAAATTCCAGAGTTTATTGCTATTTCATAAATTCAAAAAGCTCATGATGTTCAGTGCTGCTCAATTTCTACCATACCAATTTAATATAGGACCATGTATGTAAATCATAGCAGAGAATACAGAAAATTAATTTGATTTTCTGCATGGAATCAGACCATCTCAAAGGACAAGTATCAGCATAATGCAGAATTATATTATTTAGAAAGACAGTATAGAGTTCTACTGTAAAGATTCCTCAGGTGCATTTTATTTTTCAGTGTCTGAAAAGGTCAGATAATAATACTTTCTCATTATTCTGTCACTTATCACAAGGCCTGCTTTGCATGTTAGTCAGAGCTCTTGCTATAAAATTAAATATTCCATGGTACTTATTTTTAGAAAAGAATTCATTATTCTGGGGGATGCAGTGACTGTAAAGATGTAACCATTCTCTATAGCACTAGATTACACATAAAAAAGTAAGGGGAGTAAATCTTTCGTGGTACAAACAATGAAATACAAAAAATGGTACAGAACTATCTTCAAATGATGCTTTTTAGAGCAGGAAGAGAAATGAGGAACTGTCCATGGTACTGACATATACAAAGACAGCTATGTTGCAAACCAATGCAGCATTTTATAATTCTATTACTAGAATAAAAAGTAAGTTCTTCTAAATAATATATTGTTATTAAACAGAACTAGGTAACAAATCCATATCTGTTTTGGAATCAGCTGCTCATCTTTTGAATCTGCTATAATAGTAAGAATTTTCAAGTATGTAAAACATGTTTTTTCATATAAAAGTCATGCTATTATAACTTGAAAATTATATTTTAATATTATGTGTAATAAGTTGAAAATAAAAAGAAACTTCCCATTATATTGGCAAAATTCTTTTTTTTAAATACATTGATTACTAAAATCATTATTTTCAATTTAAGAATTTAAAGTCATTTAAATTTATTTAAAAAAATTAAAATAGTCAAAGATACCATTCTACTCATTTAACATGTACTTAAATACCTTTTGAATCAATATTGCTTTTTTTATCACATTAGTGTGATATATAGCAATGATAATTTTTGCATTTTCTTTCCATTCAGTACCTTAGAAAATATTAATAATATTGGTGCCAAATTGAGGCAGAGGAGTTTAAGCTATGTTACTATAAATATATTTTAAATGTTCACATTTCCAAGAAATGAGGTTATTAAGAGAGAAAGCATACTAATTTTCATAGAAATTTTGGTGATTAATATCTAATTTTATATTTAAAATGTATTCATAATGTTTTGGTGGAACTTAATAAAAATTGTAGGAAAAATGGTCCTATTTTGAGGAGTAAAAAAGTAAAGTCTCCCTTGAAATAAGCTTGGGTATGTAGATAAACCCATGTTCATTTCTTGGCAATAGTATGAAGTTGTTTTCAATGGTCATCCACCAGGATTATTTTTAAAATTCCATGTCCAAATCAAGGATTCTACATAGTTTCCTATCCACTTACCAGCCTTATCCAATCCTATTAATTTTTTGAAGATTAACTGAAATTGGCCAAGAGCTGCATTATCAGTGCCAAATTTGAAACCTGTAAATTAAAGCTTTTTTTTTTTTTGCAAAGGAAACAATTGGTGGCAAGAAATAAAGATGCCCTTTCATGATCGGATTTTACTTTATTTATTTATTTATTTATTTATTTATTTATTTATTTATTATTTGGATTTATATTCTGTCAGTAATATGAGAAAGAGGAAGGAAATAAATACTTCATTTCTATTCTGTCTATATACTAATAAAACTTTACTGTCTGCAACATTTAGATGGATGAAACTGTTGATCATAAGGCTATTTTTTTCAACCAAAGTACCTCAAATGGGCTAACTTACAGAATGTGAGACCCATTACTATTAAGGGGGTGAAATTTTGGAAAGTTGTGTCTGCTTCGGTGCTTCTGTGCTATGATCCTCAATTTCAGGATGATCATATCAATCCTTCACTCCTTGTTTAATGGTAAATTACTATGAATTGTCCAGATAATGTTGTTGGTTGTGCTAAGTGAAGGTGTGGGACTGTAAATAATCTTAGGCTGGTTTGTAGAAGTGCCCTATATATGATGCTGACAGAATGAATAGATGTCAGAAGCTGGGAATTATTGAGTGAAAGGTCTAGAAAAGGACTCAACAAGTGGAAAGATGGAAGGTTGTGATGGCTAAGGAAATTTAGTAATCACAACCTTCCATCTTTCCACTTGTTGAGATAAATCCTATTCTCCTGCAACAGCCTACTCAGAAACATTATGTAAACATGGAACAGATCTTCACCTCCAAAAATGTATCTTAATGGGGCAATCAAAAGTTCACTGACCTGAAAAGACAAGAGGAAAAATCTTAGAATTTAAACCCTGTTGTAGAACTGTATATTTCATTGGACTTGAAAAAGTGCTCTTCAAATAGTCTTGTCTGCAGTAAATTATCTAGGTCTGTCATATGTACTGATAATACAGCAAATTACTGAATATGGAATATAGTATCTGGAGAGTGGAGATTTATTATTACCATGTTGGAAGTGAAATCTGACAGCTATTAGATCACTGATTATTTGAAGAAATACTTGTTTCTTTTGTAGTTAAAAGGATGACACCTCTCCCACTTTTTCAATTAAAATATGCATCAATTGTGATAGAAATACGGTTCTCAAAATTCCCAGGGAACATGCTCAACTGCTATGCTGACTTGGAATTTTGAAAATTGGAATCCAGTACATTCAACAAGCACCTTTGGGAAAGGCTGGGATAAATCTCCCTTCCCATCTGAGCAATTCCATAATTCGTGTGTAGGGGAGAAGATCCCCATAAACAGGAAAAGGGTAAAATTTCTCTTTTTCTAAAGTGGGTATTAAATATACAGGCTGGAAAACAGTCATTAACATAAAAACTAACCATCAGGAACTTGAAAAAAACTTGCATATTTATTTGTGGGCCATGAAATGAAGCAAAGTAATATCCAAGAATGCTTCTAAAAATATGTTTCCTAAATAGTATTCCAAGACAAATAGATTCCTTGAAAGATATGTTCTGAGACAGCCATTTTTTATATAAATGGTTGAAATTTTACCTTGTGTTTTGTATGTGCACATTTTGTGGCTTAGCATATTGAGTGAACTTATATTTTGCAATTTTTGAAATATATTTTATAGATATATAGGAATGAGGCCATTATGTCTTATTTAATTAATCTTAATTGAAACAAAACATTGTATAGTATTGTTTGTTAATCTACCATAAAAGAAAATATAACACCAGCATTAATACCACTGCTTTTTGTCACCAGGAACATTCAAGTATAATTTAATTTGAATAATTAGTAACATTAGACTGTTTACAGAATGAAATTATATCATAAACATAAGCAGGTTTTCATCTGATAGGTAATACATAATGTGTAAAATTGAGGATGCTAAATTGAGTTAATGTGACATATTCAATTGTAACATTTTACATAATAACAACAGGTAAATATAATTTTTATTTTCATTTGTTAGTTTTATGTGCAATGGTAAGATCAAGGTATGACATAACCCTTATTTTAAGTGTTTTTGTGTATGTGTTAGTATGTGTGTTCATGTTTATAGTGTTATTACACAGTTTAGCTTTTCAGCTTAAGATCCTCTAAAATCTATATAAATAAATTGCATTATAGCACAATACTAATCATCATCTGAGAAGAAAGTGATAGTGAGTACAGTTGAGTTTATTGCCATTGTTTGCCATTTTAATCATCTCCCTAGGCAGTATGCAAAAATTTACTTCATAACGGTTCTATATGGACCATTTATTTAATGCAAGAATTTAATAAATTTAGTACTGAAGAATTCACTGCAATTGGATAAGGTTTTGGTCGTCATGCAAGATAGATTTAAAAGAAGACTAAACAATTTCAGAAAAGAAAGGGAAAAAAGGGAAAACTCTTAATAACATTTAAAGTAGTTACAATTATTACATTTATTTATTTATTTATTTATTTAATTAATTAATTCGATTTATACTCCGCCTCTCTTCCTTGGTCAAGGGGAAGTGGAGGCGGCTAACAACAGTAATGAAATACAATAAAAATACAATATATCAATTTTTTCTAAAACATTCACACAACAGCCAAACTCTTCCGGGGGGGGGATATCAGTTCCAGGCCCGCTGACAGAGCCAGGTCTTAGTGGCTCTGCGGAAGGCCAACAAAGTAGGGATGGTTCTAATCTCCACAGGTAGTTGATTCTAGAGGGCCGGTGCCGCCACAGAGAAGGCCTTAGCTCAGGGACCCACTAGCCGACATTGTTTAGCTGAAAGGACCCGTAACAGGCCGACCCTGTGGGATCTAACTGGGCTCTGGGAGGCATGTGGTGGCAGGAGGAGGTGTCGAAGGTACCCTGCTCCTAAACCATGTATTTAACATATGGTGATGTTACAGTCAGCTAGGATATTACAGAGTTAGTACAAAATAGTTATTTGGCTGCCAAGAGTGCTGGTCCATTTAGGTCACACTCACATACTTATCCCTGGTGCACCACAGAGGGTGAAACTACCACAACACCAGAAAGATAAATAGCACCCTGCAGCAACAGCTGGGACCTTCCCTCATCACACCATGTCACATCTGGGCAGGTCCAGCACTGACAGGAGTCTGACCATTCACTTGAAACACCACCATCTTTCTCACCAAAGAGGTACCTATTTATCTATTTGCAGAAACTGAGGCAAGTGATGGGAGTGCACTCCGTCACATGATGCTAGGACTTGAACCACTGGAGCACACACCTTCTCTAGCATCGTTAAGCCACTGAGCCATTGCGCCTCCTCTAAAAATGTAGCACATACAAGGGAAAGGACAGAAAGTATCACCATGAAATGAAGCTTTCAAGGCCAGGCAGGCATAACTTGCATTTTGAAGCAATTAATTATGCCTTCTAACTACTAAAGCACCTTTAGGGACTCTCATATTGTCCATTATTAACACTAGGTTACTGAGAACATAGTAATGATAGGCTGTTGAAAACATATTGTTCACTATTAATACTAGGCTGTTTTTTTAAATAAAAATAGTTAAAAGGAAATTACTTCCCATCTTTCTATCACAGCAGGATCAAGGTGGATGAAAGCTTCCAGTTAACATTTTTTTTTATTGAGCTATAAAATATGGTAATATAAAATACAAAATACAAAGTAAATAGGAAAGCAGTGGCAAGGAAAAGGGGAAGGAGACATGAGGAAAGATAAGGAAAAAAGAAGCGTTGACTTCCAACTCTCTCTGTTATAGTAAAATAAGGCATTAACATCAAATCACAACTTTTTCCTTTTA
>JANHGC010005054.1:25812-38540 GCA_027560395.1 Boaedon fuliginosus | reverse complement strand
CTGCGGGACCCCGCAAGGCAGGGCCTTTGGGCTCGATCTCTGCCCCCCCGCCAACACCGACTGGGTCCGGTCCGAGAAGCTAATCCCCAAAACACCACAAAAGTCAAGAGTGTTGATGGAATAAAATCCAAATATACATTTATAGTTACCATTTTAAACAAAGAGACATGTTGCAAGGTAGCTTAAATTAACAGAACTATTTTATTTAGATTTTTTTTCCTCCTAAACCAAAGTTCTTTCAATAGAGTGCACTAATCTAATGTATCCCTTTCTCTCTCTCTCTCACACACACACACATGTATATTGTCTTCATGAACATTAATCAAGTTGACCTTTGTAAGTACAGTTGTACCTTGGTACATGTTGTTAATTGGTTCCAGGAGGCATGACTGGTACTTCTCCCTTGCATGCTGAGTACTGAACAAATGAGGAGCACCAGGACAAAATTTTCATGTCAAAATGTGTCAAGTACCTCAGTGAGGTACTGAGTACTGAGGTACCACTGTATGCTTAGAAAATTAAAATGATTGTCAATGATTCTTTGGAATCTGCACACATATAAAAAAAACAGAAAAGACATAGAGAAAAAGACATGATAAATGTAATTTGAATAAAATGGAGCTTCTCATAAAAGGGCACACAAGGGTAAGGCTCGCCTCATGCCTAGCAGAGGTGGGCATTCTTGAGACAGGGTGAAGCTTTGCTGGCAGAAGTTTGCCTATCACTTCTGACTTGCAGATTACAAAGTAGTTGGTTATTTGTCTTTCACAGATGGCAAACCCAACTGTGTCAGCCTGTCACACTACATAAATTGGATGGTAATGAAATAGATCACCTTCTCTTATTGTATCACACAACAGCCACGAATATGGAAAATGAATGCTTTCCATTTCTGTTATCTGGGAATATAGATATGGTTCCTGAACTTTTCTATGCTAGGTTGAGAGAATAAGGGTGGAATTCTGGTACTCTTATGAATTTATAAAAGCTTCTCTCTCTCTCTCTCTCTCTCTCTCTCTCTCTCTCTCTCTCTCTCTCTCTCTCTCTCTCACTGTTAGCTTTTGTCTTCTTGTTGCTCTGGTTAAAATATCGTAAACGCAGCAGTTAAATAATGTTGTCTCGGTTGCTAATGTGATTCTGGATGCTTGTTATTTTGGACTGGGAAACTGGTTACACTTCAATGCTTTTAATCTCCATCTATGCAAGGCAGTGTCTTGAGTTGATTCCAAAGGCTAATGCTTTCTGTTGTTTCTGCTGCTGCAGTCACTGCTGGATTCCCAGGGCTTCCGGTGATTCTCAATGACACAACAAGGAAGAAAAAGCAATCTTTGGGGTCAAATATTTCTCTTGTTGTAGAAATATTGGATATATAAGGAATTGCAGTAAAGTGAAGTTTGCATACCAAGTCTGCAAAAACAGCAACAACAACAACAACAAACTATTGTAATTTCTATACTCTCGGATTAAAAGTTTGAAACCCAGGAAAAAGGGAAGCCCAGAAACTTGAAGTAGAGAAAACTTCTACATTAGAAATCATTTATTTCTATATCAACATGTAAAGTGCTTTCGCTAGATATTTTGCAGGATTTTTTATTTCTGTTTCTGAATGGTGCTAAGTCTAATTTTCTACACTTCCTAAATAAACTATGGAACTAGCTGCTTGATACTTGCATCTATGCAAATTTCAGATTATGAACATGAAGCCATGACCTTCCTTTAGGACTTTCTTATAGCTGCTAATATTAATTTGAAATTGTCTAGCTCATCTATTTCCCAAGCAGTTCAGCGCCACCTTGCGACCTGTCCAAAGCACTGTATTTTCCTCTTTCTTCTTAAAATGAATTTGCAGGTTCCTGTATCCCAAAGCAGTGTATCTCTGTAATTTATCTGTCCAACACTAAAATATTTGCATTTTAATCCTTAAAATTAAAAGAAGTTTCTTACATTAAAAAAAATAGGATAAAGTTTTGTTTTGCTTATCTCTTGTGAGATTAATTATCTCCTAAGGAGGAATGGGCTGAATCCTTTAGATAACCTACAATGTGTTTTTATGCTACATTGCCAGGAGGTAATACTATTGAAATTGTTTCTTTTTGTTTTTTACATTTCTTTTTAACCCTTTACTTTCTTTCATAGCAATAGCATTTAGACTTATATGCCACTTTACAGTGCTTTACAGCTCTCTCTAAGCAGTTTACAGAGTCAGCATATTACCTCCCAACAATCTGGGTCCTCATTTTACCAACCTTCAAAGGATGGAAAGCTGAGTGAGTCAACCTTGAGCCTGGTGAGATTCGAACTACCAGATTGCAGGTAGCTGGCAGTCAGCAGAAGTAGCCTGCAGTATTGCGCTCTAACCACTGTGTCACAATAAGACTTATGAAAACAGTGACCAACAGTAAGCCATGGCAGGTGAGAAAAGCTAAGTAAGCAGGACAATAAATTTAGTGCAAATAGGAAAAGAACCAGAAAGAACCAGAAAAAAAATGAGAAAAACTATTGTAACTTTTTCAGACCTTGCTCTTTGTTCAGTCTACAATAAAGAGAGGGGGAAAGGATACTGACAGCCTTAAAATGGAAGCTATCTTGCATTTCAGTGTGGCTAGCTATGGGTACATGAGCAGGGAGCAAGGAGATGGGGTGAGCTATTTCTCAGTCCAAACCTTTCTGAAATCACTCAATGTTGCTTAATGTTACTGTTGCTCCTGGATAAAAGAATTTAAATGAAATTGCACTGGGTTGCAAAGTTGTGTGTCTATTAAAATGTTAAATGTAAAGTGGGATTTGTGATTTACCGCTAGATAACGTATGCTGATATTCATGGTGAACCTTTACAAATTGAGTAGTGCTAATGAAATCTCTCTCTCTCTCTCTCTCTCTCTCTCTCTTTCTCTCTCTCTCTCTCTCTCTCAATGACTATGTAGTGTTCAGAACAGGTAAGAGACTACTCAGAACACTCAAATTCCCAGGTCTGGTAGAGGACCTGAGATTGAGGAAGACATATACCAGCCACATGGAGGGAATATGAGTTTCCCCAAAAATAAGACCCAGTCTTATATTTTTTTGGGTTCCAAAGTAAACACTAGGGCTTATTTTGGGGTGTGTGGTTTGGGTTTTTTTTGTTTTTTTGCATGTATGGGTGGCCCCTTCTTCTGCTTGCTCATAGTCACAATGGGGCAGGAAGCTGTGGGGTGTGCCAGTGCTGCTTCCACGAGGCAGGGAAAGTAGAGCTGCCTCAAGCGCTCTGCCCCAACTTACCTCAGGGCCCCACAGCCAGGCCATCCATGCCCCGACACCTGCCTCACCTTATGGCGGCGGCTCCAGCAGGCCCATCCAACAGGACCCTGCATGGCACCAGCCCACTTCTTCTACTTGCTCGCAGTCACAAAGGAACATCATGGAAAGTCTAGATTATTTGAGAATTTTACTTGGGATTCTCTAGCCATTCACTATTGATTTTTAGTAGCTATGTAGATTTTCTCTAGAATGATCTATACCTGATTTGGTCCTACAGGTGTTTTAATGATGCATTCATCACCACCGTAGGTCCCTGCAGCTCTCTGTTGGATAGCATCTTTTTTTTCCTTCTATCTTTCCTAACTTCATAGACTAGATAACCATTTGTCTAAAATAAAATAGGATTTCCTGCCTAATCAGGGAGTTGGACTAGAAGACCTCCAAGGTCCCTTCCAACTCTGGTATTCTATTCTATTCTATTCTATTCTATTCTATTCTATTCTATTCTATTCTATTCTATTCTATTCTATTCTGACTCCTCAAAACATCTAGGTTTTTACATCATTTGTCTAAACTATGATCATGTAATTTTTCCCTTGTGTGAGAACTCTAGATTGATTAATACTATCGTTCATTTATTTGTATTCCTCACCATCCATGGTACTCATCCTCAGTACCAAAATTCAAAAGCATCAATACCCATTCCATCCCTCTTTTTCAATGTTCAGTTAGTAAGTTTGCAACAAGATCAAGAAGATCCATGGAATTAAAATTTGTTATGTGAATTTCCCCCATCAGTTGTACCAATAAGAAAATTTTGTTGATTTTTTCCTTTCCACAAAGATACTGTGTGTGTGTGTGGGCGCAGTGGGCTTGTGCACCGCTTGAGGTCGGCAGCTTGGCAGTTCAATTCCCATGAGCAAATAAATTCTGTGTGTGTGTGTGTGTGTGTGTGTGTGTGTTTGTGCATGAGCCTTTTCCGATATGCAAGATAGCAATAATGTTAATATTCAGAAGACTTCCCCCCCACACACACATTTACTTTCTTTTCCTATTCCTAATTTCCAATGCAAATGAGGAAGGAAAATATTTCAACAGATCTCCAATGAAAACACCCATTTCTGTATAGAAGAAGTTATTAAAAGTTCATTCTTGATAGGTGAGCCTATGGAGGGGAGAGGGACAGAATAAAGACAGAAATGCAAAAGTCAGACTTTCTTAGAATAAAGACCAAAAATTGCTGATCTTTTCACTTAGTAGCTTTCTATCCTTGATGCACTTCCTTATCATCTTGTCTCTGAAAAAAAATTTACTGCTTTACAAGGGGCGACAGCACCAATAAGTCAAGGAACACTTGGCTTCAGTTATTCACTGGAGGGTGAATGTCACATGATAATTGGAGGCTTTGTACTTCTTTGACAGAAACATTTGAATACTCTGAGGGGTCAAGAGAAAGAAGAACTTTTTGTGAAGGGGGGACAGGAAAGGGATGCAATCTAGAAAAAAAGGAAGCCTATTGCACTTGAAACTGCCCCTTAGGAATGGATTCTTTCTTTTTCATCCTTATAGCAGCATGCCTGTTTCCAATATCACCAGGCATCTATCATGCCTGCCCTACAACCCCCATTATCCATCACCATTGGCCATGCAAGGAAATCAAAGACTTTAAAGAAGCTTTAAGGATTCTTGGCACCTGACCTAAGCATGTCCAGCTAATCTCAGCCCCTTTTAGGAAGATGACTTCCAATTGCCTTTTGTTTTTCCCACTCCACTGGCAAAGGCAAAGCAACCTACTGTGCTTCATTCCATCCTACACAAATTCCTCCCTTACAAATGGTTAATGTATGGCATGGAAGACACATCCCTGGTCTCTACTGCCTTTGTTAGTTATAGTGGTGCCTCAATGGTCATCATTACTTGGCATTGGGAGGTGCAATGATTACCAAAAACAATGAGTACCAAAACAATTCTTCCCATAAGGAATAATGTAATGAGTCACAAGGCAGCTGAGACTGACAAATTCTAGCTTGTGCATTGAGTACCAAACAAATGATGAGTACTGGGACAAAATCTTCAGATCCAAATATGTTGAGTACCAAATTAGATGAGTTTCAAAGTAGATGAGTACCAAGATACCACTGTATTTCAGACTGAGGTGCTGGCTGGCTGGCTGCTATGAAAGGAGGGATCTTTGCATTTGTTTATATATTTTCTAAAGGTTCAGTAGGGAAATGCAGGACATTTTTGCTTGCTCAGCTGGTGCTGCTGGAACAGGGCAGATGGACGGGGTCAGCGCTGATATTCTTTCTGGTTGAGCTCAACCTAGCAATTATGTGAACGGGTTAGAATATCATCACTGGTCAGAACCATGGGCTGAAGCTATAGGGCAGTTAGATTCAGATCAGACATTCAGAGGAATATCCTGGTGATAAGAGTTATGAAGCAGTGGAAAATGTTGCTAATAAAGTGATAAATCTTAAATAGAAGTTGAATATCTATATGAAATGCTTTAGTAGAAAGCTTGGACTAGATGACCTTTGAGGTCCCTTCCAAAGTTATGATTGCATCGTTCAGTGAATATAGTTGTCTTATATTCAATTATTCTCCACGACAACTGTTTATCCACATAGTTACTTGGGAATTGATGATTGTATATAAGCAGATAAAAATATGTAGGAGAAGATATTTATTGTTACAATGCCTCTGGGTTTCTACAATTTATCCTTGAGTGAAAGGAATATGAGATACAATAAGTAACACTAGCTAGCTTAAAAAAAAAAGTAAAGTTCCCCCACTTTCTCCACAGCATTGCTTTAACAGATTGCTTTAAAGGTTACATTTACATGCTCCATGCCTTTGGGGTGTACCTGACTTTTCTGAACTTATAAATTCTTAGCCCAGTTAATTGTTCAGGTGCCCCAGCATTATTCTGTAAATTATGCCCTCATTTTAGAAAGTTCTACTCAACTGTGGCAATCACAAAGTTTATGAAGAATAAGAGGTTAAAGAAATCAACCATTGAATATGCATCATTAAGCTGGACCTGAACACCACACTACACCTAAGAAAGCAGGGATACAAGATTAGAACATCAACTCACAATTGTTTCTAATGATTTTAAGTGATTTAACAAAATAAAATGTAAGAGTCAATCATAATGTGGGGAAATCAATACCGCTAACTTCTAGCAAGAACATGCCAAGAGAAACTGTGAGTACTGAAGTAGTGATGTAATTGGTAAGGGATTGAAGGGTCTTATTGGCTGGAAGAGGGAAGCCACTCAACGTAGCAAAGCCTCATTTTACAAGAAAGTTACTTCTCATTTAACATATATACAGTATAATTGAAGCTTGAACAAGAGTCATAAATATTCTGATTGTTCAGTGGGATCGCATGGAGTTTTGTTTTGTTTTTTTACTTGGCTGGAATTTATGTGATATGATGTCATTATACTATGCTTTGTAATATATACAGAAGAAATGTTTCATTACTTGAATGTGAGAAAAGCCACAGCTCAATAGTAAAGGATATGTCTGGAGAAGGATTTAATCACTGGGAAACTTCAGCTCCAACCACCAGGTAACAGATTTGGTAATCTAAAAGATTCTTAAAAAGTGTTTCTGGCAATGTTGATTAATAATAACAATAATTTAGCCTTCTCCAACTTGATGACTTTCAGGTGCATGGTGCTATTATTTTTATACTTATTAGGTAAGATATGAATTGGGATCTGGTATATCTGGAGAGTGGTATGATTCAGTATCCAGTTATTGGCTATCTTTCATGTCTGCTACAGGCATAACAACAGCACAATGAGATTCATTCTAATTAGGCACCACAGAATCATTTTTTCTGATCCTGCGTCAGTAGGTCATGCATGGTTGTGTGTATACTGTAAGTAGAACACTACAGTATTAGGCTGAATGAAAGATCAGCACATACTACTTTCCTCCCAAAGCTTCATCTTCTTCCCTTGTTGCCTTGATACATGTTGCATTCTATTGTCAGTGGACATTCTTTTATACATATAGAGAGCCCTCATCTTTCTAGCTATCTGGAAGACATTAAAAAGTTGATTCCCCCCCTAAGTGTTGGACTAGGGTTAGGCTTGAGCCCGTTAAATGTAATTTGAGAATACTGTTGTATAGCACTCGGAAGGTTTTTTTTTTTAATACTAGTTTTTTCCTGGTGCAACTTTATGATGCAAGCTCCATCCCTTTTGTGCATGCATGTATAACTGATGCATGTACCAAATAGGAAAAGCTTGAAGTATAATGTTGTGCCCACCATTTTGCAATTTTGCTCCTCTTATGGATGCCATTAGGAAAAGGGCTGCGGCAGCCAGAAAAGCTAATATAATCTTGGTTGTATAAACAAAGGCATAGAATAAAAATCATGTGAAGTATTAGTACCACTTTATAAAACATTAGTAAGACTACACTTGGAATAGTGCATTCAGTTTTGGTCACCACATGTTGAGACTTTGGAAAAAGTGTAGAAAAGAGTGACTAAGATAATTAAAAGCCTGGAGACTAAATCATATGAAGAATGGTTGGAGGAACTGGGTATGGCTAGTCTGGAGAAAAGAAGAATAGCAGTGACATGATAGCAGTATTCCAGTATGTAAAGGGACTGACCCAAAGAAGAGAAGGTCAACTTATTTTCCAAAGCACCAGAGGGTAGGATAAGAAACAATGGATGAAAACTAATCAAGGAGAGAAGCAACCTTGAGGAGAAACTTCCCACCAATGAGAACAGCTTGCCTTCAGAAGTTGTGAGTGCTTCATCACTGGAGGTTTTAAAGAAGAGACTGGACAGCCCCTTGTCTAAAATGATATAGCATCTCTTGCTTGAGCGGTGATTGGACTAGACTTCCAAGGTTCCTTATAGCTCTATTCTGATCGAGGTCTTCATTTCCTATGTAGGCAACTAAGTACAGAGATCTTGTTAATGGAAAGCTATTTAGTCATTATACTATGCTCTTTCAGAACTGCATGGGTGAAATGGAAGAGGAGTAAATTTAAAGAGCTAAATTTCTATTTATCCTCTGTCTTGGGCAAGTGCAGGTTTAGCTACTAGTTCTTGTGTGAGCAGTCAAAGGAAAGAATGTTAGAATTATTTGAGGATCAATGGATCAGGAGATGCTCCCTTATGCCCCAAAAATAGATGATAAAAAATTAATTTTGAAATTTTAATACTATCATTTTAATTTGAAATACTGTTTTTATATTCTAGCATTTTATTGTACACCACCAGAGTTCTTCTTTGAGGGGAAATGGGCAGTTGACAAATGCAGTCAGTCAATCAATCAATGAATATTCTAACAATATACAAAAAGGAAAGGCAGACACTGAAAGCAAGTTGATGCTTGGGAAAAAAAAACAAGTGAAAAAGATACCAAGGGAAGGCAAGGTTTAATCACTGACTACGCATGAGCTTACATGGACCCAGAGTAGCAGTTACTGACAGACAACTCTAAAAAAATTGTCTCCATCAGATAAGGAAGTGTTGGAAGTAACTGAACAAAACAACAATATGTGATGAGGACCAGATCATGAGTAGATGGCACACATATACAAAAAAAGGTTCCCAGGGCATGGTTAGGTTCAAAGGAAAAAGGAGTCTTAGCCCTGCAAATTCCATTACATTAAATATTTGTCAGTTTGAATAGAAAAAAATGGTCCTTGTACAACTAATTTCTTCTTAGCTGTACACAAGCAACTTCAAAGTCTCTTCCATTTCGCATTAGCAGTCAGAGAAAGCATCATTCCCTATACAATGTGCTTCATTCATCGAACCACATTTTGTGGAATGCATATCTCAGTTTTTCAAAACCCACACATAGTTAAAATATCCCTCCTTTTCCCATTTCTCATGGTATGTATGTCAAAGTTCTCACACATCTTCAGTTAAATTTTATTGGCTAGCCTCCCAAGAGGCATTATTGAAGATTGCATCTCTCCAATTTATTATTTCCTGTTTGTTTCTCTTTTGCAGAATAGCTAAACCTGTGAATACATTATCAAAAGGGATTTTAGAGAAAGATATTTCATCTTCAAGAGATTAAAAAGAAATGATATGGGTGACATGCAATTATTATTTTTATTCCAGAGCTGTCATAAATATCAAAGTATCCAGAGGAAAAAAATGTATCACATAAGTCAATACAGTAGGGAGTATTTCAAACCACATAGCAAGTTTTCCTTCCTTTGCAATGCCTTCAATATTGTCCAAAAGTAAAGCAAAGGAACTAGAGATAATAAAGAAAGATTATTATGTCTCTTCAATGCACAGTGCATTTGGAAAAATATACTGAAGCTAATATCCAAGCTCATTTACTTTTAAATTAGTACCTGAGATTTAATCATAGCCAATCCAACACAAAAATTAAAATAATTTAAGGAACTAGGAAAATGGATGTTGAGATGAATTACTACTAATGTAATAAAATATATTTATAAGCATGAAGTAATTATACCATTTATTTACAAGCTATAAGAACATACCAAATGATTCTTTAACTTAAATTTCCCATATAAAGATAGTGTTTATTATATAAGATAAAGTAGGAATAATATGTCCAAATCAAATTAAACAATACATGGAATTTTTAACAGAAGCCATAGATCATCTTAATAACATTTCCTTTTCAAATATATCTTATAATTATTATTTATCCTGTATGCAAGCCATTTAAGTTTGAAACAGCTTTCAGACATCCTATTCACAAGAGTAATCCTGAATAGGTAGGTAGGAAATTGATGGCAACAATATACAGCAGTACCTTGAGACTGCAAAAAGAAGGCGCTGAAGATGATAACAAAATACAAAGACGAGCAAATAGAAGTAGAACGATTGTGGCAAAAGAAAGCAAAGATAATTCTAATAGTATGCTGCTTTCTCATTAGCCTCCGAGTTAGTTCTTGCATCACTCAGGGCCTCTTTTCCACTGCTATCACAATCCAAAGGCCCCGGATAACTAGTGGACGGCCCAGCCACCGGCCCAGTATCAGCAGCCAGTTGAGCCCCTCCATCCGACTCCAACTCCAAATCTCCCTCTGAGTCAGAATCGGATGTCAGATCTGTGGCATGCTGCTGAGCCACAACAGTGACGAACCATAATATAATAATATTAACAATCGTAGTGAATGGTTATACAGCTTTTTAACTGTTTCTGTTTTCTTTAATTCTCATATCAAAACCAAAGAGGTTAACTATTATTATCTACTGTACCTCTGTCTTCTTCAGCCCTTACTACCAGAATGGTAAGGGTATCACCTATTTTGAGAACTATTGCAAATAAGAACTTAACTGGGGACTTAACAATTGGCCCTCTCTCTCCTGGAGACCTTCTTCATCAGCAGAGAAGGCTTTTCTTCTCTCCCTTCCTCCCCTTCCTCCTTTCCTGATAATTGTTCTCTTCATTTGCAATTTGTATACAATCGCTGATATAAATTGGCTGTTGTCGCTCGGTCAGTCAGTTCCTTCCAATGCTTCATGAGATGATAGACACTGTTTTGCCACAACTGTCAATCAGTAATCGTATTTTTGAGTTCTTGAAAGCTCAAACCTATGTCACCAGTGGAAATAGCTAACCATATTGTTTTTTGTTGATCTTTTTTAAAAAACTGCTTTAATTTTTCCAAGAATCAGAATCTTCTCCAATGAATCTTAACTTCAAAGTATGCGTCAAAAAGCTTTGTAAAGCCTTATGATTCTCAAACTCTTCATTGAATAAGGGTTACTTTAAATTTGGACCAAGCTACTTAATAAACAGGTATTTCTTTTGGCCTAGGCAAAAGCACTCTGAAAAAATTCAATGACCAAGGATGTTTGGGAGCGTCTGGTATAACCAAAAAAGCACCAACAATTGTCAATTGGAACTTCCTTAATTTTTCAATAACCATTGGATGTTAGCAATCTGAATTTAGCCCACCAGTGGTTCTTCTGAATCTAGTTTGTATATCTAGCAGTTTTGTCCATACACAGTATTGTAGATTGGATTGAATATCTTGAGCCTTATTTTACTACTATGTGGGATGTCTTAGTGTGATCATTTTTTTTAATACTATCACTTTTTTGATACTGGAATATAAATATATCTTTTCTAGTCTCTTGGCCATTGCTGTAATATTTATGTGTGCCTACAAATCCAAGTAACACTTTAACTGCATCATCTTGTAAGATTTTAAATGGCTCTGTTGGTATTTCATCAATTCTTGCCACTTTGTTGTTGGCAATATTTTCTAGTTCTATTTAGCTTCTTTTTTCAGAATGTCTGACTCTAGGTCACAATGAAACTTTCATAATATATTTCCAGTGTTGGAATCCATATATTTGTGCCATCTCTTCCTTATATATTGTTTCTTCAGGAAACTTTTGCCTTCTTTGTATTCTATTGTTCTCATTTTTGCATAATATTTCCCTTTGATTTCTGTAATTTTCTAAAATACTATTCCTAACCTTTGTGTTCAGCTGTTGTCCTCAATTTCTTTGCACTGCTTATTTAGATATAATAATCTATATTAACCATGGCATAAGATTTTTTTTTTTCTTTTGCCCTTTTGCTCAAGCAATGCTAGCATTCAGCAAAGTTGTATCAGAGATAATAAGGCCGCATATAGAATATCCAATCAATTCTTCATTACGGTCAAAGACCAGCATTCATATATGGTATACCTCTCTCATGCATCTTTTAAATCTGTGGGAAATGAATGTTTGTCTCACAGGCTTGTGCAAATTGTTTGATGAGATGCTTCTCTCACTGAACTCCTCTGCACCCATTCATCAATGCCAAGTAGCAGTCAGAAGGATTGAAGAAGTCACATTTAGTCTTCAAGTAGTATTGGCTGCTTCATGGCTTCAGGACAGGAATCTGGGGGAGGTGCTACAACTTCTTTACCAAACAAAAGGAGGGCATTACACTTTTAAGCCTTTTGCCAGACTTAATTAACTTGCCTTGAATTGTCAAGAAGAGGAGAAGTACCTCTTCCTAGCAGGCATTGTTGCAATATTAGCATCTTTCCCTTACCCCACCTCACCCCCCAAAAAATCCTTGCCACAATGCCATGTCATACAATAGGATTAGGGGATGAACGTTCATTCTTGGAGCTTGTGGGTTGGTTTCCAAATGTTTCGTTACCAGGCTAGGTAACATCTTAAGTAGAGTTTAGGGGATGTCAGTGTTCCTCTGTTTATAATGGCTTCAGGTGTGGATGTGTCAAGTGAGGGTCTTGTGATGGATCAGTGAGTCTTGTGATGGGTTTTGTGATAAGGAGATTAGATCAGGGCAGGGTCATTGGGAAGTGAACACTGGTGGTGGGGTTGCATGGATTGGTTGAGGGTCAGTGTTGACTCTGGCTATCTGTGCAGATGATTAGGATTTGAGGGGTTTGTAGGCTGGTTGTATTAACTTATTTAATAATAATAATAATAATAATTTATTGAATTTATACCCCGCCTCTCTTCACCCAAGGGGAACTCGAGGCGGC